>JAAIIK010020054.1:158041-170526 GCA_014706435.1 Silurus glanis | reverse complement strand
TTTTTTTTTTTTTTATCTCATACTATAACAATGTCTTTCAGAAATATCCGATTTGAAAAATATACAAATTCAAAATTTGGAATTACGCTATTAAAATACAGAAATACTTACTTAAGTTCAACAGGTTGGAACTTTCCATTTTTTGGTTCCATTCTTTCTTAGTAGCTCATTTGATTTTTCCATCAACAACAAAAAAAAATTATTTTGAAACATGTTTCTTGGCACTGGTCCAAGAAATGAATAATAGGGCATTTAGTTCCTTCAGTTATCCAGGCCGCATGAACTCACTGCCCATAAAAGAGTCACGTGATGGCCATTAAAGTGGGTTTATGGTTTTGGGGAGTTGACAGTATATAGCATTTAACAGCACTGACTCGGTTTCTTGTACCTCTTCATGTAGAGGGTAGAGAAGGAAATTCAGTGCTGTTTGGAAGTCAATGGAAACTCGCCAAATGGATTCGTTTTGCAGGAAATAGTGGTGAGTTTTTATTTATTGTATTAATGGTTTGAACGGTTAGTTACATCTTGTGCGCGTCCATAATCCATAACTTTTTCAATAAGTTCTATAACATACGCGTTCAGAAAACAGCGTGTAGTTTATTAACGCTCATAGCATGTCCATAAGACAATCACAAGGATCAAAAATGTGTGCAAAAAATATAATCTTCTATCTTCTATAAGTCTATATTCATTTGAAAGAGAAACGTCATACTCAATATAGACTTCAGGCAGAGCTAAAAGTGAGAAGTTTCTTGAAATTCTCTCTGAGATTTTTTTGGAGAGCGAAATATAATTTTAGTTTTATAAGATTCTTTGCCAGAAGTAAACCCTCCCCGTACTTTGCACTGATCATGTTCACTGTTTTTGGGGTTTGTGTTACATGAATTTCAAATGGATAAAAAATATCTAAGTATGGTCTGATCATTCACCAAGGTTAGCGGTTCCTGTTTGGGTGGTTGGGCATATTTTTGAGTTGGAATTTTTAATTACACTTGATATCTCTATATAAGAATTTCAGTCTGAAACAATACTCAGTATTTGTAGCCCATTGAGAAATGTAACTATACACGCTTTTTTTATGTCCTAAAAGTGTTGATCAATGAAGTTCTTAATGAGCGTTCCAAATGTAGAAATGTGCAACTCATATTAATTACGAAAGGGTCTCATTTAAGTATCTCATCTACTTTTCCCTGGAACGAGGGGTGGGGATTTTAGCGATGAGGGGACGAGCAGGGACAATATGGCACAGACAGAAGAGAAATTGGAGGGGAAAATGTCCTCTCACCCGTTCTTGGTTCATCATGAGGTCACCAGTGGCAGGAAGATGAATGTACACAGGCCCTGAACGACCAGCAGAGCTCCAAGTTCAGTGTCATTCTCATTGTGCGATCGAGAGCTCAATAAAGACCAAACAGATTCATAAAACGTATGTTTATAAAATGAAACAAACAAAAGAAAATGTCAATTTTAAAAATCAACATAGGATCCGAACATAAGGGTATTACTGGAAATATGATTATTCTAAAATCATGCGAAAATATGATCTTTTTTTTGCATTATTGTGTGTTGATCAGAAATAAAATGACCAAAAATATGACATGTTGAAGCATAAAGTCATGAATGATCGAAAGCCCATTTGCTTCAGCTCTTCGACACCAAAAACACAAACGCACCTTTGAGCTTGAGAACGAAAAAAGGCGAAATAATGAACAAATTCCAGTTTATAATTAAGGACAATTTATTGATTTTTTTTCGTGATGTGCTCTGTGCTTGAGATGCACAGGGTTATATTAATATTCAATAAACAGCGATAATATTTATTTCATTATTACAACTTAATATATATACAGTGAATAAATATAAAGGCAACATTAGTGAAGAGAGGTGTCAAGTAAATAGATAAAGTAAATGGTTATACGTTTATGGCAGTGAAAAATGTGCAGACACTGTTATAAAGGTACCACAAGTAAAAGGTTATAAAGCTTTGGCATTGAAGAATGTGCAAGCTGAATAAACCAATACACTAAATATATATATATATATATACATGAAGGTGAAATATTAAACAAAATGTACAGTAAGTTTTTTATATATACATAAATAAAATAGTAGTACAGATGGCTAAAAAATACAGTATGTAATATGTACATTGTGTGTATAATTGTACAGAAGTTATATACAGTGTGTATACAGTGATCTAACAGTGTAGTGTAGAGTTCAGTAGTGTGACGGTGATGGTGGATGGAAAAAAGCTGTCCCCGAACCTGCTGGGTTCTGGTGCATATGTTCCTGTATCTCCTTCTTGATGGAAGAAGTTTATTGTGACTGGGATGTGAAGAGTCCTTGATGATGTTGTGAGCTCTTCACAGATATCTGCTGTGGTGAAGGTGCTCAATGGCAGGTAGTTGGGTGCCAGTGATGCGTTAGGCGGTTTGGCCTTTAGAATCCCTTCAAAAAAGAATTCTTTGTAATGAATCTTCCATTGAACTGATTTACCATCCTGCTTTGTGTATTATATTAGTTAGCTGTGAAATAGTAATACCACGGCAATTAAGAGCCAATATGGCGTGTTTTGCTGCTTGATAACGGAGCGACTTGCTTGTGTCAGATTTGTAAATCAGCTCAGTTTATTTGACCACATTATTAAACTCCTGTAACTGCTATAATATGTGCGTTTTGCACGCAGGCTACACACTTGTTTTTTGTGTGTGTGTGTGTGTGTGTGCCACATTATACAGATTATATTATAATTTGGTACAATCGCTAGTCATGTGTAAAAAAAAAAGGAAAAAAAAATACACTTTCCAGGAATTTAAATTAATTAACCAGGAAAAAGATACGAATATATATTTCGTTTTATTCACGTTTTAGTAAACAATATAACAATAATATTAGACAATTTTCCGATAATAAAAAAAGAATAATTGAAAGTAAATCGTTTTATAAATCATTTAAGTTAAGCAAGGTTTATTCAGGCAATAAATACATTCGGCTTTTCGATTGCAGAGATAAAAAAAACAAAAAAAAAAACAACGAGCTTTGAATTGATAATTCAAGGACCGAGCACAGTGCCATAGAAAAGCGAGAGGACAGTGTAGTTATGCGAACCTTTTCTGCCCTGCATCTGTTTTGAACCTGCTGGAGATGCGATCAGCAGAACATTTCGGTTGTATTTGCTTCTTTATTGAACGCAAACCCTGGTTTTTGTTTCATCTCTCCACGAACAGACGTGTTTTTTTGTGTGTCATTGAGTGAGTGAACTGCGTTTCTTTGTGTGAACGAGAGCAGAGAAAGGTGAAAGCTGGTTTGGATCTGAGGTCAAAAGTTTACTGCAGAAAACATCGCCTTCCCCAAATAATCACGAAGTTGGAGGAGTCTCCTTCCTCTGCCATCATTTTTTCCAGTGTCGGGGTTTATTGAATTGTGCATGATGAGCAAACAACAAACAGTCAAGCAGTTGTGCATTTTAATGAACTGTATCCAAAAAATGAAAGAATACTTATTAGGTCAGATTAAAGTTGAATTAATGTGTTGATCACTATTAATGATCACAATTTAAAACCACCAATCAGCTTCCGTGAAGGCTGCAGTATTCAACCCAATTCGTGAGATTTTAGTTATTTGATTTGTTTATAACTGGTGCACGAGAACCTTTCAGAAAGGACGATCTGTAATACCAGTATAACTCTCTATAATTCTAATCATAAACATATTTTACCAACATACCAATCTATTGTCTAAAATCACATGACAATAGTGAAAATTGACGTATTTATTAAACGGCAAAAAACCAACATAAATGCTTATGATTTTTGTTTTGTCTTTCGGCACTAAAATAATGATTCGTTCTGATATATTTTTTACAATATCGAATATTTCAAAATGATTTCATATGGAGATTAACAACACTGTCAATCCCGAATGTGTGGTATTTTTGTTTTTGTTTTTAATAATCACGAACATTTGATTCCAAAATCATGTGAACACTGTCGCCGTACAACAGATTCACAAACAACGGAATATTTAACCTCATTTAAAAAAATATAATAAATAACTACAACATTTGAATTATACCTAGTATATTTTATACTAGCTGCATGTATAAACTTATTCATTTGCCATACCTATTAGCGACCAGGTATTGATTTAGATCACTCGGTAAAATACAGCATGAACGTCCACCCGCTCTGCTGTCAAATAACCGGAAGTGCTGGCTGACGGGTGAAATTGATTTGTTCAATATTGTCAAAATATCTTTATTTTAGAGAATTTAGAACATAAAGAAGAACAGAAGTTTGCATTCGGCCGCATTTGCATGAGAACGCATTTTGAAACATTGCAATTACATTTCGATTACGACAAAAAAAAAAAAAAAAAAAAAAAAAAAAACACTCTACAGTTAATCATTGCATACTATATTTAAGGATTTCATAGTCGAAAAATGTGTTGGGGAGATTCTACAGAATACACCAATCCTGTCTCTTTTTTAAAAACCCAGACCATGTACATTTGCACGCGCCCAAACAGGATGCGAGTTACTGTCCAGTACTGACCACAGCGAGTTAAATATCATATGGAGAAGACTTTTAATTAGTCTGATTGCTCGTCCTGTAAAAGAAATCAACGCACAATAACAGACAAAACAGTCAAAAATCAAGTCATTATTCTGCAGTAGAAAAGTTGTTTTATCTCAAGTAAACAATACAGTGTTTATCTAGAATATCGTTAGCTTGATTTGGAATATGGAGGTGTAGATGAGGGATATAATTACAGATAAACACGGAGATAAATATCTCCATCTGGACACATTGGCAGATCCCAGGGCTCTGACCTCGAGCAGGGAGAGCGTTTACCTTTTTATACGTCCAGATTTTAACCTTGTATAAAACATTCCAGATCATTAGAAAGCAATAATAAATAGAATGTATAGAATGAAGAAAACCAAACAAACCAATAAATAAAGGAAACTTGGAAACAGTTCACTCAGTACAGCATAACCAGATAAATATTTATAGAATAGCATAAAATAAATAAGCCAAATATGAAAATGTACATACTCAACGATTAGTAATGTAATAAAGATCTCGTGTATTTAATTTGAATACTGTAAACCATTGTTTTGGTCAGCATTTCACTTTCTTTGTTCGATGAAATGAATATTTTGTATTCATTTTCCCCATCTTCATTATGCGATAAAAAAAACTTTTGCTATTATTTTTGAATCCTGGTATTAAATATCTCCTGCAGTAGTTCCATTTGGAGAAGTAATTCCAACCTCGGGGTTGAAAGCTGGGTCACTGCGTCTAACTAATATGAAAATGGCTTTTATTTCAGAGATCACGCCGTGTTATTTAACAAAGACTGTCAGTGAGAAAGATTAATCAGACACAAAATGGAAATTGGGTCATGGAGGGGTCAGGCCAGAAGTTAGTGGTGATTAGCTCCACATTTCGGAGTGCTGCACACGGTGGGGTCCAGTGATCTTCCAAGAATCCACGCAGGTGGAACAGTAACACAGACTTTAATAGGGTTCAGCTTTATGCATTCTATATTATTTTATTTAAAGACAATCAACAGATAAAAAAAAAAACATACTGAAATGCTACAATAAAACAATCATCATGAAATCCATTATAATTAACAAACAACAACAAACAGATGTTGGGAATGCCTGGCACCAATATTGGTGTCATTGCTTGTGCTTATTCATCTTCTATTCTACGTTCTATTACTGAACATTCATCACGTGATTGTCGTTTTTTTTTTTTGTTGAAAAACGTCAAGAAATGACCTCAATACAGTCCAAGCAAAGCAAAACTATCAGTTATTTTAAAGAAATGACGACGAAATATTATTCTGCATCTTCAAACGATGAGCTCAAAATGTAAACAGGAAGAAAGTGTTCATAAGTCTGTAATTAAGGGTCGAAATGATGTTTGTTATGGAGGATGGAGGATGATATATGAATACACCATGTTTCTCTGTTGAGTTCAAAATCAACATTTAGAGGTCTTGTTTATTCAAAGGACCGTTAGACCCCCGGATGCACCCCAGTGCAGGTGTATGCTGGTGTAAATACCTTCATATTTATTCAGTATTGTTCCATTCGTTTTATTCACAGATTACAGTTGATCAGATTTTTATTTTATTTTTTGATCTGAATGAACTTAGAACAAATAATGTTTTAACCCTATTATCAATTCCTCATTGGAGAAACTAGAAATAACCAAAGCATCCTCTTTTATGAGTTATTTGTTCTTGGGATATTTCTGAACACAATTCTTGAATTTCTAGAAAAAAAAAAAAAGGTCCGTCCGTCAAATTGGCGTTGTGCTCAGTCTTAGCTTGCTATTGGTGCTTGTTTACCCGGCACCCACGGAACACTATGATTGGTCATTTATATCACGTGACTAGACAAGTTCGTACATTTGACAGAGAGAGTAGGTTTTTTTTTTTACGAGATCAGGAAAAAGACAGTGCGATTAAAAATAGAATTGTTGCCCTTCCCAAATTAATGACCATGAGTTCCTACTTGATCAATTCGAACTACATCGAACCCTCTTTCCCGCCCTGCGAAGAATATGAAGACAACAGCTACATCTCCGTCTCATCCGACTACTACGAGCAACCGAAAGAACCAGGATTCTCCCACCACGAAGGGGCAACATACCAGCGCTCCAGCTACCAAGACCCGACCTATGATTATGGCAACGTTGCAACCAACAGCATCGTCGATTTCAATGATCGGCTTCCAATCCAACCAAGGTCTGTTCAACAAAACCATGAATCCCACCTGAGCACCGAGGACTGCACAACGACGGCGAGTTCCATACTCGCCCCTGAAGCTCATCCCGACCCCCAGAAGGGAAAGGTGCCGGTAGTGTATCCGTGGATGAAAAAAGTTCACGTTAACTCGAGTAAGTACAAGCCGGGGTCAATAAAACAGCGGTAATTAATTTGAAGTTGCTCGTCGGAACACATTAATTGCAACACCTAAGTAGCGTGTTTGACCCTTAACGGGGAGATTTACTGCTCCGGACGCTCGTAAATTTTATCTCTTATTGTTTCTACCCTGCGAAGACCCCCCGGTGTTTTATACGTGGTATTTTGTTAATAATTATCCCACCTTTAGGTCCTCAAATTCGACACATCTGGCTTACTTATAAATACATTATAAAAAATAAAAAAAACACGTGATCAAATCCAGCCACAAAAACACACACAGCTATACAAAGATGTTCATATAAGAAGACCTCGTGTACACCCTTGTTGTTTGTTTGTTTGTTTAGTGACCGCTAACTACGCTGGAGGAGTGCCTAAGAGGTCTCGCACCGCCTACACACGCCAGCAAGCTCTCGAGCTCGAGAAGGAGTTTCACTTCAACCGGTACCTGACCCGCCGACGGCGCGTGGAGATAGCACACACCATGTGTCTGTCTGAGCGACAGGTCAAAATCTGGTTCCAGAACCGACGCATGAAGTGGAAGAAGGACCACAAACTGCCCAACACGAAGATCCGTTCTAGCAGCTCTTCTTCCTCCAGCCATCAAGTGAAAACAGACGCGGACCAACAACAGCAGACATTACTTCCCACTCCATGTTCGTTAAATCTTTAGTGGTGGGCGACAGAATCCAGAGCAGTATTCGGACTAACATCAGTGTTACTTTCTATTTAATATTGAAGGAGGAAGGGGGGGGGGGATGTTGAAATTTGCCTCCCCCCATTCACATTGATACATTTGACACCTCTGTTTACAGATGTTTTGAACTGGAGAATCCACCCATCTAACGGGTAGACCCCTTCGATTTTTTTCTTAAGTAATGAATGAGCTTAAGCAATGGATGTTAGATCATGTCCGCCATTATAAACAGGGAAGTCTGAATCTTTCATTTGGACCAAGAGTTCTCCTCGTGGAGATGGCGCGTGCAGAAAAGAAAGCACAAAAAAACATAGGAATAATCTCATTCTAAAACACAATGAGTCCAAGTAGTGTTTGTTAGTCGTGTGTGTGTGTGTGTGTGTGTGTGTGTGTGTGTGTGTGTTTGTGTGTGTATTGTGTTTGTCATTCAAGCTGTGAATAATCGTGTAGTGGATTCTAATGCAATGCTGTAGCATTTAAAGTGACTGTATTATGAAATGAATAAATGCGTTTATTGTCAGTCATTCGTATATTTATTTTAGACAGACTCCATAATCCAATGCGGTTAAAACGCTTCGTTTATTAACATGACTACAGTAACAATTTCACATTCAAGAGCTGATTTTATTTTTACTATTTACTGTGATTGGCTTTCTGATAGAACTAACAACAACAACAACAACACAATTCATTTGTGATTTCCGCTATTTTCCCCCCCAAAAAAACAAATCCCAAATTTATTTTAATTTGGTGCGATATTTAACTCCTGTACTGATGTAAACAAAATCTTGTTATAAATATAATGCACTCTGCCGCAGGTTCATTTATTCAGTGCTGGCAAATTTGCATAAAATATAATATAATATAAAATAATGCCGCAATATAAAGCAATTATGATCATGCGAGTTATACAACATCTGGAGCCAGTGTCTCTAAAAAAGAAATGATAAGAAGTCTGTTTTAATGTTTTAGTAATCGTTGTTCTATACATTAGGAATCTTTTTTTGTAACTGTTTTTGCATAAATTAAATGTAAAAAAAAATATTAAGGGCTTAAAGAAATGGTATATAATATCTGACAGTATACAGTAGATCAGAATGAACAAAACATAATGCATATGGTTTTAAAAACAAATTTCGTCACCTCAAAAATCTCACCAAAACGTGTTTTTTTATTACTTATATAAAAAAAACAAAACGTAATGTTTTCACTTAATTGATGTGTTTTGAGTGCATTTATTGAGGGTTATATATGCGATCAAATGCTGGAAGTAGGAAATCAAAATGAGGAGATGAAGCTGTATGAATTATTAACTTTAAAAAAAAAAAATGAACACGAAAATGATCACATTAGGTTAAAAAACAAAAAGTTAAGAAATTGGAACAATTTTAGAAACAGCACGCAAAATCAACCAGTTCTATAAATCGATTTTCTAACACCTTCTATATAATTTCTATTTAGAACGAATAGTTAAAATGTTCAGAACGAATGGTTTTTTGTTTTACTATTAATATCACGTTGTTGTTTTATAAGGAAATAATTTTCAATCCCACACAATCTTCCCCTCTCCGTCCATCCACTATTATAATTCATTTATAATCACTCATGAAAATGTTTATTGTAACAACGGACCTCCAAAAGCACCTTTTCATCGCGGATAAAAAAAAAAAAGAATGACCCGGTTTCAGGCGGTACCTGCCAAACAGTTTTGAGTTCACGGAAAGGACACAGGGTAGCGGTCCAATCATCGATGTGCAACATTGTTCACGACCCCTGACCTATGGCCTTTCTTTCTCTCAGGGGCCCTTCTTGCAGTTTTTTATTTGGACGCGTGGGGCAGTAGTGAAACTTGAATATAATCTTAGAATAAAGTAATGCAGTATAAAACAACAAACAACAACAACAACAAAAAAAACTAAATTAAGCTCAATTTACTTGCATAAAATTGTATTTATGGTACTTGGAAGAGAAAATATTAAATATACGTCAATAAAGCGAGGTCATATTTAATGAAAGAGTCAGTATCCCATATAGTAGTGGTCCAGAGAAGAGAAGACATCCCAGGTGTGTAGATCTGCTAATCCTCTTGGACTGTTTCCATGTTTCACAATGCACATAAATAATCCAATATTATTAAATTATCTACATTATGGAAAATTCTCAATGCCAAAATACATTTGCAAATTGGAGTCAAAAATGTAAAAAAATAATATCGTCAATCATTAGTTTTGGTAGGCTTGGAGGCACAACCACATTTTCAAAGTAGGTTTAATCGGCTTCAAAAACCTGCAAATTACGCTAACTATCCATATAATTCGCTCATATCGTGTTCACATAACTCATACGGACATTTACACATGGTGTTTTCCTGCCTTGATGTTGTGTGATTCAGTTTCGAACATTTAACTAATGAAAGAAACATTCCCACCCCCAGAAGCTTCTAATGTGTGTGAACTATTGGCAGAATTTTGTGCCATCAGACAATAAGAGTCTGATCATCAAAGACATACATTAGCAACACCTTAAAGTACTGTAAACTTTAAAGTGGTGCCATCATGCATTGGATTTGTTTTGGCATGAGATCTGGGCGATTTGGAGACTAAAACAAGTTTTCCTGCTGGAATTCTTTCTCCAACTGGAATGTTTAGGTTAGTGTTTCATCTTAAAGTAACATCCACATGAGGACCGAAGATTTTCTAGCAGAACATTACTCAGAGACAGTTCATCTTCTTGCCATATCCTGGTGCCATCTCTTCCCCAGGTAAGCCACACTCACATACCCAGATGTTCACATGGTGGAAAACACCAATGATCAGACAAGGCCACTTACTGCATGGTCCAGATTTGATGCTCTTGTGTTCATTGTAGGTGCTTTGTGTTGTTTAAGAGGGTCAGCAGTTTCCACAGTGTCTGGTTTTTTTTTTAAACACATGCATGTTCCTTTTGTTTCTAGGCAAATGCTTCCGGGGAAAGCCGGAGAAAGTTCTGTGGAGTCCAAATGGGACATTTTTTTGTCTCTAACAGAAAAATTTTTTTATGAAGGACAACAGGAGAGAGGATGTTAGTAGATTGCCTCGCCCCCACAGTCACACATTGAGGTGGAAGCTTAATGGTTTGTGGTTGTTTTGGAGTAGGAATTATTGGAGACTTATTCCTCAAAGGTGAAAGGAATCCTGAATCCACATGGCAACCATTCCAAACTTCAACACCATGCAATTCATGGTGGAACCGACTTCAAAAACATATGTCATCTGGAGTGATATTTATCATGGAACTGCCTGCCCAGTCACCAAACCTAAATCCTACTGAACTGCTCCGGGATGAACTGGATCGCAAGAAAGGAATCTCCAAGTAGCGAAGAACATCTTTGGCAAGTGTATCACCATTTTATTTAATCTCCACCTCGCACTTTGAGCACATTTTTTATTATTAAACTCGAAAAAATACGCGATAGGGCTGTTGCTATCGATTTTTTTAGCAATCGAGGATCTACTGATTATTCCAAAGATTAATCGAGTAATCAGAGAAGAAGTAGTTTTTATTATTAAAGAGCAATACAAGTCTCTGAAAAAAATGAAAAAAATTTCATTGGTTTCCTTCTTAGGAAAATTTGCATTTTTATTGCTGAAATTGCATACAAAAATATCTGTGAAAAACTAAACCCGTTTAGTGCATTTAATTGCCATCTTACATCTAAATACAAAAATATAAATATAAATGCATTTCAGATTACTCTGAAGAAAAAAGTAAATGCACTTTTGTTTTATTTATGTTTTTGTTTGAAATAGTAGTCTTTTTCTTTGACCTGAATCCAATGGAAGCCATAGTTTAATACCATGCAATTCTATTGATTGTAGCCAATTTTCAATGTGTAAAGCTTTCTGGCACTACAGAGGGGGTGACCCGTCGGAATTGCGAGAAATGAAGTCGGAATTGCGAGAAAAAAGGCATAATTGCAAGAAAAGAATAACTAGGCAAACTTCTATATAAATCTTCTCCTCACCTCTCACTGTTTTTTTCCCGTTCTAACATTTTTCATTCTGCAGCATCTTCTGTGTTCCCTGTCCAGAGCACTCCAGAGTTCAGCGGGTGGTGCGTCAGTAATAACGGTCCGTGGGAGAGGCAGTGCTCCATGTGTAGTTGAATGGACTAAATGAAGCATGTTATTTCGACTCGATTAATTTTTGTAATCGAATTTCTAATCAAGTTACTCAAGGACTCGTTACAGCCCTAATTAAAAACAATGCCATGGGTATAACAAAGAAAATAGAGTTAGCGCAGTGTCACTGTGGCTACTCACATTAGACCAGAAATATGATTTGTTTTGTGCGTGCATAAAACGTTAAAGCACTAGCGCTAGAGAAAATGGCTAGCGCTATAGATTCTTTATCATTTTATCTCCAGCTTCAAGAATTTCTCTTAAAAGGAGAAAACCCTGACAATTCCACATATGAAGGATGGAAGGAATGAAGACATTTGTTAAAGTATGCTGAAATAATTAGCACAGTTAAGTAGATCATATCTTTAGAAAATTACATATTAAATGTAAAACACACACATTTTCATTTGTGCCAATTTAATCAATATGATAAAAAAGTGTAATGCATTCATTTGATTTATTCTATTTTATTTTTGATCAAATATTATAAATATTACTTTATATATTATTGAACCAAGTAGGCATATTAAAAAAAAAAAAAAAATGCAAACTGTTCAAATGTTAATGCTAACAAATAATAATAATAATAATAATAATAATAATAATAATAATAATAATAATAATAATAATAATAATAATAATAACTGCGTTAACAATATATATATATATATATATATATATATATAT
>JAAIIK010020054.1:120013-157641 GCA_014706435.1 Silurus glanis | reverse complement strand
ATTGTTAACGCAGTTATTATTACTAATTTGTTTCACTGATTTTCCCGGTCTCTCACAGATAGATCAAAAACCCTATAGGGAGTTGTTGATGAAGTTTTATGTTGAAATAATGAAATTATTATGAAATAATTGTATTAATAAAAATAGAATTATTTATTATAAAATGAAGTAAAATGTTAATACAGTACAGTACTGTATAAATAAAATAGCATTTTTACTTATATATAATCACAACAGCATTTTGTTTATGATTTGCACACAACTTTATTTCAAGATTTATTATTTATTTTTTAATAATTTTATATACTAACTGTAATTAAAAACAGTGATTATTTCACACAGCCACATTTAAGTCTTTGTTTGGGAATGGATTTGTGAAGTTACTGCTAAAATCAAAAAGAATGTTGTTTTTTTTTCTCCCTTAGGAATACTTACAAAAATTCTTTGTTTGCAATGCACATTATCCAGAAAAAACATTGACGTTATGGAAAATTTGTCCCCCAGTAAAACAAAACACAGCATGAAAACATGAAGTTGAACCTGGAGTACTTTTCTAATGAGAAAATACTTTCTAACAAAAGAATAAACACATATTTAGTTGATAGCTTCGGTAGTTTTACTACATAAGAAAAAATTCCCCAATCAAATAACGTTTTTGTTTACTGTTTACTGGGTCACAGGGTGACAGCATGTTTTCAGCCTCATCGTCAAATGGAAGATGATGTTTGTTACTTGCAAAAGCACTTTAAACCCTTAGATTTCATCACGACAAAGAAATCATGCAAACACAAATTACTATAAAAGCATTTAATTAGTAAATAAAGTGTTTTGAAATTAGAAAAACTTCCAAATGTTTTTTTATTAGGGGACATTTGTCCAGTGTGATCATATAATACCACCACCAGGAAAGGAGTTGAGTTGAGATGTGGTTGGAAAGGACTCAAGATTTTGCAATAAAACAAACACATTTACATGTTTATTGATAAATTAGTAACATGACGTGTCCATATTTAGGTTTTTTTTTAAAAAAATAATAATTAAAATGCTTAGACTTTGATATAAAGACACAGATTTAAAAGTAAATTTGAATGTATACAATTTGACTTACTTAAATAAAAAATGTCCTAGGGCGCAATGAAGACAGGGAATTGGGTGAGTCTTTATGTCGGATTGAGTTGATTAATGGTCTTCAAGTCTACCACATCCGCTAGACTAGCCATGCTATGGGTTAAACAACGAAACTGAACACCAAAAAGTGCCACATCACAGATCTCTCGTGAGACAGATCGATTTTTATTATGATATTATGAACATACCAACAATGTCATTTCGAATTGAAGTTTTGTAGGTATGATTTAGATTTTCGTATATATATAAGTAGCTGAGTTGTATATGGTAAAAAGTGGTCTAATATCGGTAGAGATTAACCGCGGTGTTATTGTTACTCCTTTTAACACTCCACGTTAATCCATATTTCCCGGATGACTAGTCTATTAATAGTTATATCCATTTTCAAAAGAAAGCACATTATTTGCTTCTTTAGAAAGAAGTAGTGGTGGTGGTGGTGGATAGTGGTGGATGGTGGATGGGTGGGGAATCAATGAACATAAAAAAAAGGTGGAAGCACTTAGCTCCCGACAATGTAAAGAAAGCCCAGTGTTGAATGATTTCCTCGTGCCAGGGATTTCCTCGTGCAAAAAAAAGGCTCCTTCCCCTCCTCTCAAGGGTTTCACATACATTTATCTAAAACAGGGGGTCCCTAATCTATTTTTTTCTACCAACGGCTAAAAATCATACTTAAAAAAAAAAAAATAACGTTCTCGCAGCCATATTTGAATTTGTTTTGGTTCATAATGAGGACAAATATAATGTTCTTTCAAAACAGCAGAAATCATTCACACGCGCAATATTGAATTCCAGTTTGAACGTTCAAAATAAAACAACTGAAAGTCCTGTTCAGTGTTTACAATGGCATTTTGACGACCCCCCAAACACACACACACCCACGCACACACTTTTTTTTTTATATATATATATGGCATGGTGGGCCAAATCATAGTTTACCCCTGGCCCTAGTTTGGGCATCTCTACAATGAAACGAACACTTTAAATAAGCTTAGCCTCACCTCTTATAAGCACGCGAGTAGAGTCAAATAATAGAGTCAAATAGTAGAGTCAAAAAATAGACTCAAAGTTCATCTGATACACAGCAAAAGCCTTGGACAAGGACGTAAACAATAGGTGAAATTAATATTTCGGCGATCACTGAGCATCTGATTTTCATCTCGTCACAAATCACAGAAAGATTTGAAAGTTGAAGTTGTGAATCACGTGACTGGGGCTCACAATATGGACGAGAAATAATAGTAAGAGGCTGGGAGGTGACGCCGGTGGTGTGTTTTGGATCAAGCTTTGGTCTGGTATGGTTTGATCCCCATTTAAAAGAGCCGAGTCGGGGCATTGTGACTCTGAAAGAAAGAAAGAAATAACGATAGATAGATAGATAGATAGATAGATAGATAGATAGATAGATAGATACATAGATACATAGATACATAGATACATAGAAATGTAAAAGAAATGAAAGAATAACCCTACTGGAATGAACAGATTTGTTGATGGGATTACATCACTGATTGCTTTCTGCCAGAAGATCCTGGGTCGAGAAGGATGGATTTTATTCGGAGGTATTTCTGTCTATTGTTCATTACTCTCATGAGTTATTGCAGCTCTGGGAAAAGGTCAGTGGTTGTGCGCTCGCGCTGAATGGACGTTAGAATAATATGGTAGTTCTCATTACATTACAGTGCAATTATTATTCATATTTATAAAAAAATATATATATAACTCACATGCATACATTTAAAGGAAAAGGGGGGTCTTCTATGTGTGGCTATGTTTTTTTTTTTTTTAACATTTTAGAAAATATATTACGTCTCTTAGAAAAGTTGATTTGAATTTGTTTGTTAAATTTACAATTTCGCTCACAGCATTTTGAAATTTTTATTATCATTTTTTTCTTTCAGGATTTTAATCCTTTAGCAGTATTTTCCTCTTCCATCACATGTTAATGTTAATCTTGGCGTGGTTCTGGTTTACAACACATGTTAGGCTGAAGGGTGTGTAAATAGGCTTCGTCCCTGAAGAACAAATCAAAAGAAGGAGGATAAAACTCAGAGGCGCATCGGTGCCTCGTTTTCTGTGGAAGTCTGCAAAGAAAAAACGAGGATCTAAAGCCAGACGGAGTTGGATTCGGGAGCGCGCGCAACTGCGCCGGGGTCACGGCGCTCGAGCGTTGATTTATGGGCAGGGGGGATTCTGAGCAGCTGCTGGTCACGAGCTAATGACTATTCGATCCAAATAGTAGAAAGAAGGAAGAAATAAGGCTAGACAGATAGATAGATAGATAGATGGAGCTAAAAAAAAGAATAGAAAAAGTGAACGTAGTTGGAATTGGTACTTTATAGGTGTCCTTATTAGGTATATATATATTTTTTGCAGATAGCAAAATCCTCAGATTTGAATGATTTCCAATACTAATTGTAATAATAATAATAATAATAATAATAATAATAATAATAATAATAATAATTGTTGTTGTTGATGTTGCTGTTATTATTATTATTATTATTATTATTATTATTAGTAGTAGTAGTATTAATATAATTGTTGTTGGTGTTTATTATTATTATTATTATTATTATTATTATTAATATAATTGTTGTTGGTGGTGGTGGTGTTGCTGTTATTATTATAATAATAATAATTATTATTATTGTTGTTGTTGTTGTATGTACACCTAATAATAAAAAAAATGATATAATATTTGAGTCTATTCGATATTTATATTTATATGCCATGTTTTGGGAGCCTCGCTAAGGTCAAAAATATATGAAACTTTCCATTTCCGTTTTATTTCTCCAGATTTGAATGAAACTGACCTCTGAAAGCGCATCCAAGACGAGACCAAATTCAAACACATTCAGACTGCGGGTTAAAGGTGAGATTTGTCTATTAAAAATGAATTTTATTTTTGATTTTTTTTTTTTTAGATTCATAGGCCATATTAGGAAAATGCACCCCCCCCCCCCTCTCTCTCTCTCTAAGTCTTTATTTATGGTTAAAACAGAGGTTTCTTTCCCAGCGTGTTAACAATTAGCAAGTCAGAAACCCCTGAACAACCATTATAATAAAAACAATGGAGTAAATCATTAACCACAGTTTTGTTCACAAGTGCTGAGTCTATGATTTAAAAAAATGCACACTCGTGGATTTTTAGGTTCCCACGCAATCAGCCTACGCTGTGCTCCTCTCCTGATCGTCTTTATAATGCATGAGGTGGCAACCTAACTATAGAGATATTTTATTAATGACAATATATACAATTTTCTCCAATATTGGATCTAATTTTTACAGTGTTTTTCGACAACACATATGATTTCCTATCGATCTTTCAGTCTATTTGTTCTAAAATATAAACACGCCATGCTTATATATAATTCATTTCTTCTGCTATCAGTTTGAGTCTGTTTTGAAAATGCGCATTATTATACACTCTAACATTCTGTAATGCGTGCTCTTTAATGGGGACGTGTTTTTTTTTTTTTGTTTCATTTGGGTTTTTTTTTTTTTTTTTTTTTTCTGCATGCGTTGGCATTCTGTTTCTATGCAGTGTTGGATGTATGAGTGTCTGTGTGTCTATGTGCATGCTGTTGTTGGTGGGTTTAAATGTGCACCCTGGGCCTACCTGAACATCTAAAAAAAAAAAAAAAAAAGAAAAAAAAAAGAAAGGCGGTTTGTGAGCTTCCTTCAGCACGAGTCACCCGACGCTTTTGTTCCAGTTCCAGCTTCCAGAGCACCTGAAAGAGCTGTTTTTCCGACTGCACTTTTTCCTCCGGAGCCTTTGAATGAGAGCAACTCGCGCAGAACTGTGCGCTGATCGTCGCGAGCGGAGGTAAGAGAGCGACAAGCCGCATGTTTAATACCCGACTTTGTGATTTATGGCCGCGCGACTTAAATCTCGGTTCAGGGAGAGTTCACACACACACACACACACACACACACACACACACACACCAGATTCCTCTAGTTCGGCGGCGGGGGTCTTCACAGTTTGCGGCTCGGGCTTCGCGTGGTTTCAGCTGTTAATCCTCTTTTTTATTATTATTATTTATTTATTTCTAATTTATCAGCATCATCATAATAAGTGTGCAATACCACCATTATTTATTTATTTATTTATTTATTTTTATTTAGTTGGTTAGTTAGTTAATGCAATTCTCTCAAAAAATTGTCTTCTGTTCAGATGATATCACAATCATGCCCAGTATTGTTTTTCAACAATGAACAATATAGTATTTAATATCTTGTTTTAATTTGTATGTGGTAGTCAATTAATGTTTGCCTTATACATATATTAAATGTATTAATTATAATAATAGTATAGAAATAAATAATGAAATTTAATTCAATTATACATATACAAAAAAAAAAAAAAAAAAAAACAAAAAATAATTATTAATAAAAAAAAAAAAAAAAATAAAATATTTAAATATATATATATATATATGCATGCAATTTCTTTATCTATGATGGTTAAATATATTAAACCTACATGTATGGTTACTAAGCCTCACTTGCTCACAGACCCCCACTCCCCCTCTCTCTCTCTCTTTCTCTCTCTGTCTCTAACCTGGTAACCCTCATACATCAACCGGTGGTGTATGCGGCGACAGCAGGCATTATTATGAGCTGCTAAGGAAAGGTTCACGGCGTGGTCAAAGAGACTCACGGCCGCCGGTTTTTCAGGTTTCTCAGAGGAGCTCTATCCATCTTTGTTGGCCGTTCGCAAACGGAGGTCGTTATGGTGTCATGGGCAGCTGTGGCGAGCGGCAACCCAGTCGGGTTGAGAGCGAGAAAAGAGAAAATTCTTTAGACCTTCACAGACATATCTATAGACACCAGGAGAATTGCAATTTTTCAAAAGAAAATGTTTAGTAGAAAGCAGCTAATGCATCAATTGCCTTTCATCCATTTATTTAGTAAGTCTCAGTTCGGTTGCTATGTACTGTATAGAGAGCAGTTCCATAGGTTTATGTTCATGTAGCAGTTGTCAGTATTCACTACTGTTACCCTTGGCCAGAAGGTAAGTGGCGAGTCACCCTTCAACATCTCTCTCCACTGTCAGCCAGGCTTTGAAAAGTAAGATGGATAGGGGAGATTTCACTCGCCTGTCGTATCTCTTCTGCTTTAGGTGCACCCCAGGGGCCTATTGGAAGAGAGGCGTCACGTGATAACATCGTGCAAATGTTCTTCTACGATGGTGTCAAGACCCTGTCAGCTATTAAAATAAGCATTGGGAAACGGCAAAATGCAGAACGCGACCTACTGTGACGCTTTGGCCGTTTACCGTGGCTACTCCAATCAACGGGCGAATGGATTTAGCTACGATGGAAATCAGAACTGTTTCTCAGCCCTTCAAGTGGAAAGCGATGACCAACGACCTGCCTGTTCCTTGCAGTCATCAACTGGCTCTGACACGCTTCACAAAGCTGAAGTGTGCTCGCAGAACAACGCCACACGAGATACACCCGGACCCAATGATCGACTGTCCCCTAATAACCTGAAGCGAAACTCCAGCAATGAGCAGGCCATAAAGAACGGAGGACAAGGTTCAGGAACGTCAGCCACCATGAAGCAAATATTCCCTTGGATGAAAGAGTCGCGTCAGAACACCAAGCAAAAAACAAGTAGGCCTATCACAAGTTCAGGTGATGACCACAATAAGCCCAATAATCCTCTTCAAACACACATAACCCTACACATGGCCCTGCATTAGTGCAATGTAATATTGTTCTCCAGGATCCCTCGTTCTGTTTGTGTGTGTGTTTGTGTGTGTGTGTGTGTGTGTGTGTGTGTGTGTGTGTGTGTGTGTTTAAACCTCACACATAAAATTATTTATTAACACTTATGTGACAAAAAATATTGTACTTACTATATTTTGGTATATTGATAAAAACTACTCTGAAAATGTGCAGTAACTCAGTCATAGTCTTCTACAGTTCTACTTCAGATGTGTAGATTCTGGCCGTAGGCCTCTGTGTGTGTGTATGTGTGTGTGTGTGTGTGTGTGTGTGTGTGTGTGTGTGTGTGTGTGTGTGTGTGTGTGTGGTGCTGCTTTGCGACTATATTTAAACTGGTAATAGCAAACACATTTACTGGCTTTGCAGAAGAACATCAAAGTTCTGATAAAAAAATAAAAAAAAGCGAGTCGCTGATTACAGCCGAGAACAAAAACCCTTCTGATTTTCTCTTTTTTTTTTTTGACTAGTTTTAGATCTGCACAGGGTCTTAAAATCTTCCACGGGTTTTATCGAAGGTTTTTACAACGGTGGTCTAGGCTAAAATAAATTGAATTTATTGTTAAAACGTGTCTGATTCGAGACATTGCTAAATAATCCGATAAAAACAATTCGGAAATTGATGCAAGTTTCAGAAATCAATTATTATCGTCAATTTCCCGAAACTCAAAAAAGTGTTATCAGACGATAAAAGAATACAAATGAGATTTTTTGACAAATAAATACAACAAATAATATTTTCCTCAATGAACATATGTTGAGTAATATTTTACTCCTGGGCAGAGAGAGCTGATACTAAAGAGCATCACTGATATAAAAAAAAAATTAAAAAAAATCACGTGTTATTAATTACGTTCAGATTTTTATTAGTTTTTTTATCAGAGAGATTTTTATAGCTGAGTTTAGATTTTCATGTCAGAAAACATGAAGGCAATTGGCTTTTACTGATCACCAATAGTGACTCCAGTATTCTATTTCATGTTCAGGTTCTGCCTAGGTTTAAATATTTAATGTATTGATACACACATATACACCTTAAGCATCTTAGATTGGAACAGACAGTCCACTTTCTTTGAAGGTAATTAACAGGTGATATTTAGTTGTGTATATCTGGCTTGTAATGACTGCATGAAGACAGGAACTTACTCACATCAACAAACTTTTCTTGACTTGGAGCTCTAGATTTTTCAACTTTTTTAGATTTCTTTGTTTGTATAGATGTTGGATATTTTGCATGGTGTGTGTGTGTGTGTGTGTGTGTGTGTGTGTGTGTGTGTGTGTGGGGGTGTTGGGTGTTCTTCCTCTTCAGCGAGATGAGATGATGCCCAGTTGGGTGAAGTTCTGCTAATGAACATGTCCAGTCTAAAACCTTCCACTTTACCCCCTAATTAAGTCCTTTGTTGTGATCAAGGTGTGCTTTGGGTTGTTGTTTTGCTGTATGATGAAGTTCCTCCTGTTTAGACTCTTTCTGTTGCTCCATGATGAGTTCCATCATCAGTAAAGATTAGTGAGTCTGTTCCAAAAGCCAGCCAAACAAGCCTCTTCCATGGCACTACCACCACCATGCTTTACCCGTGAGGTCATATGTTCTGGATCCTGAGCAGGTGGTTTCCTTCTCCATATTTTGCCTTACCTTCTTCAGACCTTTTGTACCTTGTGAATTCCAATCTGAACTAATTTTTTTGCTTCGAACAGTAGACCGTGAGATCTGCAACCCCTTGTCCTGTTGATGTTGCTGTTGATTTGGTTGGTGCTTCTGCAATGCCTTTGTTTCTATAAACGTTGTTTATCTTTTTTAACAACAAATCCAGTTTTCACATGTGAAACCCAGGGATAGAAAAAAAGACATTCAGAACGTTTAAATAATCCAACCAGGGCAAAAAGAAACACCTGCGAGTCCCATTTATTTCATCATAAGGTACCATGTTCTCAGCTGGTGTACATTTAGATACCTTAAACATAAAATACCTTCAACACCAAAAAACTATGACCTATTTTCTCACTATTGAGTTCAAAATGTGTTCAATGTAAAGCAAAAACAAAACAATTGGTCTTCCAATGAGGTTTTACAGAAGAGCATCAATACATTGGCTCCATGACTCAATGTAGGTCTATGTATTGAGTTATTTATTTAATTTTAGAACATACGATGATAACATGCTCATAATATTAAATTGTGATTGTGGACTGTACTGATTGATCCTCCTTCCTTCCTGTGTTTAGAAAGCTGTTCAAGAGACAAAAGCCCAACCGACTCTCAGGCCTCTAAGCGTGCACGTACGGCCTACACCAGCTCACAGCTCGTTGAACTCGAGAAAGAATTCCATTTCAACCGCTACCTTTGTCGGCCACGACGGGTGGAGATGGCGAATCTGCTCAACCTCTCCGAGCGCCAAATAAAGATTTGGTTTCAAAATCGTCGAATGAAGCACAAGAAGGATCAGAAGGGACAGTCACCAGATAGTCCTGTTCTTCCAACGTCTGGCTCTGCGGCTGAGGGAGGGGGATATGGAAACCCAATACATTCTATGCCGTACAATGCATTGTCCCCGTCAGCATATAGCAATGCTCAGAGGAACACCTACAGCCTATCCACAGCATATCCACAAACTTTAAGCGGTATGTTTAACTGCCCGTCTTCACAAAAGGCATACCTGGGGACCGGTTCTGCCATGCCTGAGAGCGACACGCACCATTTCCAAGGTAACATTCACTTCGGAGTGCAGGCGCAGGGCAGTAGCGGATATGTAGGTGCTAATGGAACCTATGTGGATAGCATTGGCAGCACTGGGAGCTCGATTTATGACCTCCCTCAAACTGCTTATGGCAATATAGACTACAACAGTTCCATCAGTATTGGGAACGACCATCATGATGGAGCACCGGAAAGCTCTCAGTGTGCATACTCAGACTTTACAGCTCACTACTCTCAGGGAAAAATCCAAGAAGCACCTAAACTGACACATCTGTGACAATATGGTGTCTTTTTATTTATTCACTTGCGTACATGCTGCTGAACTCAATTAACCAAGTGTTCTTCTAAGGCCAAACATATGAGGTCTGACTTTTCCAGGAGGATGCGGTTTTTCCGCAAACTGTTAGGAGGCTCACAATTGGAATAGGAATTTTCCCTTATTTAAAGTAGGAGAGCCAAATACCCCCTTCAGTTCCATAAAGATATGCTTTACATTAAATGGAGTGGAAGTCCAATTTCATATTATAGAGCGCTGACCTCGACACCTTTGGGATGAATGTGAATGCTGACGGCACGGCACGGCACGGCACGCCAGACCTCCTCGTTAACAGACTTTTCCAACACCTCCCACAAGCACAAATTGGGACTGAACGTGAAATGTGAAAAAGCAAACTTTTGGCGTCGATGTTTTATCTTCTTTTCAATAGTCCTTTGTTTAATATAGTGTTGTGTTTTGACAGACGGAGTCAGTGTTTTCATTAAAAAAAACATTTTTGTTTGCATCTTACATCTTTAAACAGGGTATAGTCCAAATGTTTTGTTTACATTCCAAATGTGAAAGATAGTTCTGCTGCTCTACAATCACATGTTTATAGGGCCATTACTATGATATTCATGTTTTAGTTCCCTATTACTACTGTTATTTTATACACATTATCTCTACCAATATGTCCTGGACACAATAGAAGACACAAAATACAGAGGACAAAGAAGACATAATAAATAACAATTTTGTGTGAACTGCCATTAACTTTATCCAGATCTGAAGAGCTAAAAAAGTTCACTGGACATGCGGTATCAATAAAAATGAGGATACTGTTTATGATTTATCGTTTATCTGTGAGCTGCAGAGAGCTATGTAGTCCTGTATTAGAACAGCTCTATATTATAAATGCATATATCTTTTTTTTTGGTGGACAGAAATATGGCAGTAATATAGTCAGCTGTTCAGTAACAGTGAGCATGTGCTAAATGTTGCCACTGAGTCCTGTTTTTTTGGCAGCCATAAAAGGAATATGGTGTCTGTTCTAATCCATCTCCCTCAAGGATTGTTTTCTGTGGGTTCTGAGATACTCACCATGGATGTGAACTGTGGTTATTTGAGTTTCCATTTCCTGTCAGTATGAAACCAGTCCCGGTGGTTCTCTGGTGACTCTGTACAACTGCCACTCATTGGATTTGTTTTTGTTTGGTTTTGTGTGAACTCTTACTGAAATACTTCCAACCATGTGTGATTTACCGAGGTCGCATGGTTCCCCTGGTCCTGATATTTCATTTAATCGTTTCATGGATTCAATTTATAATTATTTTGCTCACAAAGATAGAAATTAAAAGAAATGTGTTTACTTGAGTTGATTGGACTCTTGGGCTTTTCTGTAGAGAATGGACCATAGGGTTGCCGTGATGATGCACATCGGATAGTGCGATTTTCCTTCATTTTAGTCATATAAGTACCGAAAAAATATAATAAATGCTTTCATATACAATATTGTATCTATTCCATACATGGGTGTGGCCTTGGTGCTGGACCTTCAACTGCAACTTGGTTTGAAAAGCTGGACTTATTGCGCAATGACACGTTTGCTAAAGTTCTCTTTCCGCCTTTTTTTGTGTTTCTCTCGAAGTTGTGTGTTGTGTGTGCACACAATTCCATTATAAAGACTGGCCCCAGGAATGTCATCGTCCCATCAGTTAACAAAAGCGTAGTTTCCTGTTTAAGTGGTTTGAGTTGCCATTGGCAATGCGGTGGGAGAAATCAGATTTTTTACACAAGATAAGATTGTGTCCTTTTTGTGTCCTTTCGGTTTTCCTGTACAATAATAAAAAAAAAATCCAGCTTTTGTGAATAAAGCGAATAAGTAAAATAAAGAACCAATCGTTGTTTGTGTGGGTTTTTTTTTATTGTGCAGTATTTACATATTTAATCAAAATGCATTTATGCTACATGAAAAAAGGCAGGTTAAAATTTTTTTTTATATATATATTTATATATTCATTATATACATAGAGTATTTTCAATTTGTAAATGATCATATTTGTATTTCAGTTATACAGTGTCAAAATTGTGTACAGAAATTTGATTTATTTTATTGGGTGTTAACCAGCTGTCAGTATATTACAAGGCAGAATAATTAAAATCTCTACATTTAAATAAAAAAAAATGTTTAGTGAATAATTAAATTTAGACAAAAGTCAACCTGAAATTCTAATTGTGACTAAATTCAAGTCACTCAAATAAATAAATCTGGAGTTTTGCAGCATGTTTAAATTAGAAACTCATCACAGCAAACATGACAATATCTATTCCATTTTCCTGATTCACTAAAATAATAAAGTAAATACTTAATGTCTATTACATTATTATTAATAAAAAAGATCATTTATACATTCATAATGATCTTATAGAATTGTAGAAATGCTTCGTTGTGAGATTTCTGTCTGCCGTACACACATGGATAATAAGAAATATATATTCATCGAGCAAACTAAAACAAAATACAAATACAAATGAAATCAAAATATGAATGGCAATGATTTACAAATAAAAATAGGAATTATTTGACCTGTTTTAAAGTATAATTTGCTTTCCATTTTTTTTTTTCAAAGGTAGAAGAAAGAAAAAACGAAATATTACATGATTGTTGTGGGAACAAAAAAAAAAATCAGCAAATAATTAGAATACCTTTAAAAAAAATAATAATTCAAAGATTTGAACTGCAGCATTTATATGATATAAGGATGTGGTTAGTGTTATACATGCAATGTGTGATGTTCGGTCATTTCTTGCATGTTGTTAAGTCGAGGTCTTGGAGAGGCCTCGTTCCTCTGAGCAGAATCATCCATTACACTGTGACAGCTTCTCCGGTTTCTGGGAGTGGAGAGGAATTTACAATCAAACCTTCTTCTGATGTTCAACACTAAAAAAAATGGTGCTGAATTTCATTATTATTGCACGTGCAGAATAAAAATGTTGCATCCGATTTGTATATAACGGTTATTCGGTTATATATATATATTTATATAACATTATATAACTGAATATTCATTCAAAGATTTACAATGCAGTCAGCCTGATTATTAAAATACATAGTACATTAAAAACACCATATTTTGCATTGTTTTATTCTTCTTCTTCTTTTCTTTTCTTTTTACAATTTCAGCCAGAGCAGGATCCCGCACAATCAAGCGCGCACGTGTATCATACATTATATTCCCCAAAAACAACAACAACAACAACAACAAAAAAAGTTATTTATTATTTAGAAAGTAAAATCTAAGTCAATGTATTGTTAAATAATTAAGGAAATACTTGTGTCGTGATTTCAATGCGCGCGCAAAATCCCTGCTCAAAAATCTCTTAAACCAAAAATTCCGCTTTAAAACGTTCACAACTAAAAAAAACAAAAACAAAAAAAAACAAGAAAACATTGGATCTTGGAAAGAACATTTACAGAAATCTGACACAAATGTAAATAAAGCTGGAATTGATAACTCACCATTTCTTTATCCCGCCTCCAATATTGCTTTTATCCGCATTGAGAATGAAATAAAACAGGAGAGAAATCCTGGAGTATCTTCTTCTTGTTTCTGGTTGGATTGCATCTTGGGCAGAAGTTTAGAGAGCTGAAATATGTGGTGGGAGCGAGATCCTGTCAGACCTCTTGGAGAGCAAGATTGATCACGCGCAGCTTCTCCCTGACTCTTTGTTTAGTGTATAAGCACCAGAACTGCAAAACGGCCCGCGCGCCTTCCATTCACCTTTTAAAACACCACACACACACACACACACACACACACACACACACACACACACACACTATGCTTGGTCATAGCATAAATCATAGAATGCTACTCAACCCTGATTTTTTTTCTAATGTTCACAATGTTCATATCTGCTGCTAATGTGATTTAGCAAACACAAAATTCTTGCGAATGCGGTTTTATAAAGAGTATTAAACATCGGTGTTATAATGCATTAACATCTACAATGTCACCGTTAATAACGTGCTTTCACTGATAATTCTACTGCGAAGAACATTTACGTGGTTATGGACAATTGTGTTCATTGGAAAACAGTTTGCAATGCGCTTTATAATAAAAAAAGGGTAAGAGCTATAATCGACAAATTGTAGAATAAAATCAATGTATCTGTAGCATATCCTTTAATCGAGGTTGCCCTGAAGCCAAAGAGATAAAATCCCCTCTTGTAAGATAGAACATGAAGCCATGAATTGTGATCGTTAAGTTGTGAGTTTTTTTTTTTCGACAGCGCTTCTCACGGCCCCCTTCGTATACGCATTCCCTAAACCAAGTCCCTGGAAGCAACCTCATGGTTCTTCTGCTTCCCTGCCGCAGGAACAGACATTAAAAAAAAAAGCGTGAGGATGGAGGAGCCTACAGTTCCCACCCAAGAGTGGAGGAACCCGAGCAGAAAGCCCACAGCATGCACGACCTGATAAATGATGCGTAAAGGACTGGAAATGAAAGAGCTGGAAGACTATCTTTACCACATTTCTGTGACATCAAAACGACTCAAACCCATTCGAGTCCATGGATCGTTTGCCGAGTTGTTTACTTTTCAGATGTTCCGATCATTTCGATATTAAGCACAAGTAAGAATAATGTGGAGCTGCTCTGGATTCAGTAATGCAATCTAGTACCGAAGCAAACAGAACAGAGTGTGTGTGTGTGTGTGTGTGTGTGTGTGTGTGTGTGTGTGTATAACCAAAGATAAACACGCGTAAATGTTTGATATATATCATTTATGCCTACTATTTTTTTTTTTAATAAAAGGAACAGTGCTTCTCTTCCAGGCTCTCCAGAGCTCAGAGGTTGGGCATCGTCTCGTGCGTCTGATGACCGCATACACCATCACACAGCTTCTGGAGTTGGAGAAGGAGTTTAGAATAAGGGTCGCCATTGAAGCTTTGGGTATGTTATTGAACAGAACTAAACTCCATGTTAAAGTGTTCCTTCAGAACCGT
This sequence comes from Silurus glanis, assembly GCA_014706435.1. Lineage (NCBI taxonomy): Eukaryota > Metazoa > Chordata > Actinopteri > Siluriformes > Siluridae > Silurus > Silurus glanis. The sequence continues at coordinate 142,822 of JAAIIK010020054.1, read as the reverse complement.
CCAAGGAAACACAACATCAGCCAAGGAAGCCAAGAACATTCAAAATGAAGATGTTTTTGAAGAATAAAGCCGTAGTTTAAACACCACTCAGGCATTGAATGTGATACTCTATTGCAGTTAGTGCCTGTAGGACCACAAAATACCCAGTATTTATTTATTTATTTATTTATTTATTTATTTATTTATTTATTTATTTATACAGTTTCAGGTCTCCACAGAAGATTTTAAAAGCGAATTCGGTCTTTATTCTTATTTAACAGCACATCTGGGCAGCCTGAAGACCTCTCCACGGACAACATCTGTACCCTAGTGTATTTCTTTCCATATATGTACAAAATCTGATCAACCAAATCACAAGAACAATGTGATATTTTCATTTGGTGTAATTTTTTCACCAATTTTTCACCAAATTTTTCCAAATAAATGATAATTAAATAACTGCATCCACAAATATCCCAAATGAACAGATGTTTATTCGAATGAAGTGAAATTTCTGCCTTTCTTTCATTTGATTATTATTCATTCAAACACTTTAAGCACATTTTTCAGCTTTAAGAGATTTTGTAGTAGTGTTTAAACACTCCAACACTACAAATACACGAGTTTATACTCAGTAACTGTATCAATCATGAACCCTCATCATGCTCAAAAGGTTTCATTGATAATAAATAAAATCCCAAATATGATCTGAAATTCTAAAACACTGCATGTGGGGCTGCTTTCTCGAATCCTTGCATGAGTTGGGGGGGGGGGGGGGGGGGGGTGCCTGTTTCATTTCCTGCCAAACTCATAAATCAACCTCTTTCATGCGACCTGACAGCAGGAGACAATAGCATTCATCATGCAGAATAAAAGCCAGTCATTTCTATCTCTTTTTATATTTAAAAATAATTTATTATTATCAACAGTACATTTTCTTAAATTATTATTATTATTATTATTATTATTATTATTTTTTGCTTGATTTGTTGACTTGGTCATTCGGTCATTTCAACAGACTCGGATCATTTTCATAACTGTTCGTAAGTGAGTTACCATGGAAACGAATGATTTTAGCCAGACCTGCTGTCTAACGTCTTCTATTGGCCATGTAGTGTGCTTTTGAGAGTACCGTCGGGTGGAAACAAAACTCAGCAACAACTGTTCCGTCGTAATGCAGTTAAAGCATACACAATTTTATAACAATAATAATAATAATTATTATTATCAGTCTTTAATTTACACAAATACAGTGCAGTATAGATGAAATCTTTTGTTTTGTATGATTTTATCACCGACGAAGAGTTTTTGGACTTTTGACTTGGTTTATATTAGAATGATGTAAATTGTTGTTTAAATAATTGACTGTTTTTTTTTTATTATACGCTCTTTAACATTTACAACGTATTTTGCAGTCACTTCTTTTTATTATTTTTATATCTGAAGCGAAATTATAGTCCTCAGTTGTAGCTACAAGGAAATTCCGGCTGGGATTAGCGGAAGGGCGCTTGTACCTTGTGCCCTTTCAGATGTCAGTTGTGATGACGTCATTTCCGACCTTTAAGACGAGTGATTCGTTTCTTTTCTACTGGACTGCGCATGAGCAAAAGCATTGCAAAAATGTCCCGTATGTTATGTACAGGAAACAGAATTGAGTAGCAGATCTCATGAGTCCTCTGGTCCGAGTTGTATTTTTGTCACGTGACTCCCATATACGCTACGAAGATGATTAAAGGATGAAATGAAATGCATTTTAATGAACCGAGTCACTAAAAGAATTACTAATAATGATCTCTCAATATCTACTCGTCAACTTGGGCAGGTTTTCAGCGACCAATCACTGCCCCGTTTCCGGAGTGACGTCAAAACAAAATGGCCGCTCACAGAGCGAGGAGTGGAACGCCCATTTTCTAATTATTTGTTTATAACAGAATTTATTTTTTTTGTTTCTGATCTGTTAAATGTTCAAGGGGACATTCTTTTATAAGGCAATACAAATATTCATGTTGCCATAAAAAATCTTATTAAAGCGTATTTAAGTTGCAGCAAATTAAATAATCATATTAATACACTTGCAATCAGTGTTGTTCATATATCAGAAAAAAAAAATGGATCTGTTACCCAAATGTTCATCTTAATAATTTATGGACCTTCCCCTCACAAACTCTTTACTCCAAATAAAATGAAAGATTTTGATCACATATATTATCTCTGTAAGCTTCTCTTGAGCAGATTCTATCAAAATATATCTTCATTATGTTATTTTTGCAATGTTGAACAAGTTCTACATTTGTTTTGCCACTGTTCATTCATTAAGTCTTTTTGGTCACAAGTGATCATGTTTTTATTCCTTTGTTGTCAAACAAAAATTCTACAATTATCTGAAGCTATTATTTTACTTTCATATGTGCACTCTAAAGATGCCAGAGCTATTCATTGTAAACCCAAATGTAGACTATTTTGTTCTGATATTAAGTCCCTCTTTACCTCCTTTAAGGAGAAAAATCTTCTTCATCATCATCATCATCATCAGTCACTCACACACGCACACGTTTTAGTTTGGATCATAACGAGCTTTGTATTTATTCTGCTCCAAGGTTGCCAGATTCCGTGTATTCCTACTGCAAATCACAAATACGGAACACTTTTATTCTGTTCAACCTGTAAATCTGGCAACCTGTATCCTTTTTTATTTATTATTATTATTTATTTTTTCTTTCTTTCTTTCTTTCTTTCTTTCTTTCTTTCTTTCTTTCTTTCTTTCTTTCTTTCTTTCTTTATATACTCACCATCCGCTTTATTTGGAGCACGTGTACACCTGCACATTCAGGCTGATACAGGTCAAGAGCTTTAGCTAATCCTAACACCAAACATCAGCATTAACAACCTTCTACCTTCTGAGAGGAACCTGATGTGGGATTCTTTACCTACAGCCTTCCTGTGAGCTGGGACAAGTCTGGTCTTTCTTCTCTGATTTCTTCAACAAGATGTTTCAGCATGCAAAGCATCTAATCAAAGGATTTTTCCTCCATTTTCTGTTAATTTTAGAGATGGTTGTGCATGAGATCAATCGTAATCTGAAATACTCAATCCAGCCCATATGGCACAAACAAACCTGCCATAATGGCATGCTAACGGTCACAGAGGTCACACTTTCCATGATAATTCATAACAGGAAGTATAGGTGTTTAGGAACATGTTCATTTGATCTTGAATCACCAGTAAACATTATTAATTTGTTACAGGTTTATTCATGCATTCATAGTGTCACATTTCAGTAATGGGGTATTTCTCATCATTTATTTCTTCAAATAAAGTGTAAAATAAAATAAAAAAATGATCACATGATCACTCACACACACACACACACACACACACACACACACACGCACACACGCACGCACGCACGTATGCTTTTATACTCAGGGTATAATTTAGTTAGACTTTCTTTAGCCCCCTGCTCCCAGCTTTGATTAGCTCAACACCATTCTATATAAAAATTAACAACCACCTCTTTCATTTGTCTACCAGAAGGGGGCGCAGCACTTGCTATCTCCATTAAAGACCTTTAATTCGATTCTAAGTAAAAACCGGTATATATATATATATATATATATATATATAAATAAAACTGGAAGCTCAAACTGGTTCTAGACCTTTTCTTACATTTGATTACTATTCAGTGATCCTACGAGATGATTTTGCTTTTATGAAAATTGTGATAATTTTTGAATGATCCGATAGTTGCACTATTTTTTGAAATACCACTTTATCATCGTATATTTTAATCACATTTTTTTCTCATTTTTTTTCTTATTTTAAATTTATAGATCATTTTATTTAAATCCTTTAATTACATCATATAATTAGGTGAACAATGGATTGAGCAATACATATTGAAAATATATATTTATTATATTTAGTGTCTTCAGTACAACACACACACACACACACACACACACACAGTTCGAATACGCGTTAAATATAAACAAGATACATGTTTATCTGCGTGTAAATTGTCTTACCTGCCACTGGCACTGTCACAGTTCACTACATCTCCACGCTCCTGACCTCCTCTTCTTCATGCTACAGACCCTTCTAAGACCACTGCTTCATCAGACAGCGAGAAGGAACCAGTAGGTGGGCTCTCGTGCGTCACAGTGATCGGACTCGAGGTCAGAATTAGCATAGCGTTACACTGTAACGAGTAACCTGTCCGCGCTTGCGACTGGCTGACCTGCGTCACGTGACCGTCACCGCACATTCATAGCGTTTGTGCGCAGCCTCCTGTACCAGGGCTCTGCGCCGCAGCGTGCGGGTTTTCGCGTGACAGCTGGAGAGACCATGTCAGAATGAATACCTTCTTAGATTTCTCAGTGATGAGCGGCGGTGAAGGGGGTGGCGGGGGCTCGTGCGCTGTGAGCGCATTCCACGCGGAGCACGAAACTTTCCAGTCGTGTTCCGTCACGGTTAATAACTGCAACGCGAACGAGCGGTTCTTGAGTGGCAGAGGGTCTCCGGATTCATCAAATCATTCCCACAAAGGCGCCTCTTTCCAGTCCTCGGGAACACTTTCAATTGCGTATGGAGCGCATCCGAGTTACGGTGCGCAAACTTTCTGCGCCAGTTACAATCATTACATCAATCAGGATTCCGACTCCGGTGTGGGATTAAACCAGTGCGGTTCGCTGGTCTACTCTGGAAACACTGTCGAATCCCCCCATCGGCATCACCCCTTTCTACACGGTTACGCCGGAAACAGCGTTCCCTTACCTGCGCAACTTCAGTTTGCGCCTCCTGCGTACGGTCACGGTCACGGTCAGGATCAGACCAATCTGCTGACCGGATGCTCGAATCCCCTCTCTTCTCTGCATGCGTCCCACCACGGCGCGTGCTGTGCGTCTCTATCAGACGGAGGGTCGCCGGCGCAGACGTTTGATTGGATGAAAGTTAAGCGCAATCCACCAAAAACAGGTGAGATGTCAAGCTAAATGAATTGAAAGTCATCCAATGTTCAAATAGCATCCATGCTGATGGTTTTGTTTTCATTTCTCCAGGAAAGGTAGGAGAGTATGGCTATGGGGGGCAGGCCAACACCGTCCGAACCAATTTCACCACCAAACAGCTGACAGAGCTGGAGAAGGAGTTTCACTTCAACAAGTATCTGACGCGCGCCAGGCGAGTAGAAATCGCTGCTGCGCTCCAGCTGAATGAGACTCAGGTGAAAATCTGGTTTCAGAATCGCCGCATGAAGCAGAAGAAACGCGAGAAAGAGGGTCTGCTCCCTAAAACCGAGTCCACACCAGGGGATGGAGGAGAAAAGGCTGACATTTCATCCGAGCTTTCCTTCTCTGCGCCTTCAACGCCATCTCCAAGCTCCTCTACCACTGACCCTTACTCTTCGGGTTAACCCCCTGCTGCATAGAGTCAGACTCATTGGATAAGAAGTTCACCACCATAGATCCATAGTTGAAGTGGACCTTTGTACCTGGTTCCGGACCACCAGGATTTCTGTCTCTAATAATGATGCAGTGTTCATGACAGTTCTGTAAGATATTAATCAAGACAAAGCATTCATTTCATTAAGAGCTGTTTGTGGAGTCAGGATTTAGTGACACTAGAGTAGCTGAAGAACTTTACGCACCACAGCTGGAGTGAGCTATGACGTCACACGCGGGGGAGATGAGCTAATCAAATGGTACAGTTACAGAACAGTTCCCACTGTAATATTAATATGTTTTTAATAATAATACAAACATCGTCCATGTCATACCAGCTCATATCCATCCAATAAGCCGAATGATGAACAGATGAAAAAAAAAAAGCAACAAAGAGAAAAGTGTAAAATCTTTGATCAGGATCAGGAAATTTCCGAAACGGAATATCCCCTGTTTTTTTGTATTTATTTATTTTTCCTTTACATTGTGGAAGTGAAGTCGCAGTGTTCCTTCATTAATCCTGAAATCAGAACGCACATTCTGGCAAATCACTGCGCAATAAAGGAACACAGCTTTAAAATTAATATTTTTTATTTTGCTGATCTACTGTATTATTATTATTATTATTATTATTATTATTATTATTATTATTATTTTCATCATTATTATTATTATTATTATTACTACTATTATTAAAATTATTATTATTATTATTATTATTATTATTACTATTATTATTATTATTATTATTAGTATTATTATTATTGTTGTTGTTATTATTGTTGTTATTATTATTATTATTATTATTATCATTATTATTATTATTATTATTATTATAATATAGAACGTTTCAGCTACACTTAAAGGAATCCTGAACCTTCATCCTGTGTCTCTGGAGCCTTAAAGGCAGTCAAACTATTATTATGTTTTTTTTATCAGTTTAGTGGCTTTTATTCATATTTGATGTCAGTATGTTCAGGAATACGGGTCAAAATATACGAAATAAACTACTTTTATTTTATTGTATTATGGCGTCTTTGTATCCCTTGAATCAAATCCTGCACTAAAGAACATTTAGAAACACTGAAGAGGAATCTGAGGACCCTGTGCGCTTTCATGGCACCTTCACTGGTTTCTTTAATGCATTGATTAGCTTGTCGATACTGTCATCATCAGGAGGAACGTGCTCTCCTGCTCCGGTAGACCCCGTCCCAGCGGATGAATATTGGCATCCTGTGATTTCTTAATTCGTGAGAGAGAGAAAGAAAGAGAGAGAGAGAGAGAGATAGAGAAAGAGAGAGAGAGTGGAGTGGTGAAAGGAAAAAGCCGCATTAACACTTGGGCATAAGAATAAAAACAATGTAGGGAAATTCCTGTTAAGTCTCTAAGGGTTTTTAGAAGCATCTAAGATCTTCCTCAAACTTTGAAGAGAAGAAATGATGAAAGCTGTCAGAGGCTGAGCACCACGCTCTAAATTCTGTCTGATGCAAAAGCATTTAGGACGCGCCACATCTGGAACATCTGCCACGGTGTTGCCGCAGCATTGTTCTGCTGTAGTGACCAAACAAAGAAGAATTTCATACTATACCTCGTGCCACCGGTGTCCACCTGAGCTAATGTGTGCAAATAATACAATCAGAAATGATATTAGATTGAATTGCATGCCTGTGGTTTCTGTGGCAGTCATTATTACAAAAAAAAGTAATTAGTAATTATTTAATTATTAATTAAATAATTACATCTGGTTCACTCATTTTAAGGCTCATCGTTAGATTCATTGATAATCATACATTTGTGTCTTTTTTATAATTATATGCTTAATGAATAGGTCTAAAAGAAGTCCATCCATGATGCTGCGATGATGCTGTTTCTAGAACATTATGCATTATTCTTATGCTAAATAAACAAAAAAACATGAAGTTCTGATCACGTGGAAACAATGTTTGTTATGTCCAGATCATTTCAAAATGTTAAATGATAAAAAGTAAAAAAAAAAAAATTATTGCAATATCTTCAATTTTTAACCTGAAAGTAATCAAATAAATAAATATGTAGATAAAACAAAGAGATATGTTGAATACTTTAATATTTGATTTCTTGTTATATTTTAATAAACATCAAATGAGTTTGACCATATTTAAGATATTTTAATGTAATATAATATCTTGTATTGCAGCATCTCCAGTACTGGTACAACCATGAAAATCTGCTGTCAGTGATGCTTCATGCACACTAATACAAACGTTGAGACACAACACTTATGTTTAATTAATGGTGTGGATCTGATGTACAAAAAACAAATGAGCTGCAATGTTCCTCCTAATGCTACCAGGTGACCAAAGACATTTGCGTTGAGTGAAAAAGTGCTGGACTGTAGTGTAGTGTAAAGAGCTTCAGTCTCATCATAAGAATCTCTGATAGATTTGCACAGATTTTCTTATAAGGACACTTCATTTTCTCATATATACCTATTCTTCACAGTTACACGATGACATGGTGGTAGTGGATCCTCAAATAAAAGCTTTTACTACTCTGTGGTCTATATGAGTTTATGTGCATAACTTGGTCATATCTAGAAAACAGAAAATGCTGTAGTTCTACTTTTGTAAAAGGTCTCATTTCAAATATGAACCTGTAAAAATGAAAATGTATACAATATATTGCTATTATAATTCATTTCATATAATACAAGTTAAATCGATATAAAATAATAAACCTCGGAACCTCATATAGAAACCTGGACAACAGTTTAGGTTCGAATATGAACCATTTTGCCAAAGGTTTTGAAAAGAACTGCTCTACATATTGGCTGAACATAGAAACAGGTCATGTTCTTACACATTACACTCTTTCTTAATCACTCTTTCTACTCATCTCATTTCAGACTGCACGCTTTGTTAACGTCATCTATTTATTATTGCTTATGGGCGATATTTGCATCTATTTCCTGAATTAATCACATATTTGTTTGGCAAACGAGCTTCTAGATATCTAAGATCGTTCGTGTACAACGTTCGCACAATTTGTTTGCACCCACAATGCACACTGATTTTCCATTTAATTTGGATATACACGTTCTTATGGACTATTACCCATACTGCAGTGCAAAAATGTAAAAGAGGACAAGACGTTTCACCAAAAAATGAAAATGAGCCCGTGGACACGGATAGGAAAACCAGTGACAATGTTCTATACATAATATGTGCTCATATACCTGTTTATTTTTGTTTGAAATTAATTTTATGTTTGAAATCAAGATTATACATGACAATATTTACAGTTGTATGCAAAAGTTTAGGAACCCCTGACAATCTCCATGATTTTCATTGATAAATATTTGATCAGCAATTTCATTTTGATCTATCAAATAAATGAAGGACACGGTACTATTTCCGTAGCGAAATGAGGTTTATTGGATTAACAGAAAATGCGCAATGTGCATCAAAACCAAATTAGACAGGTGCATAAATTTGGGCACCCTTGTCATTTTTGTTGATTTGAATACCTGTAACTACTTTGCACTGATTAATACCCCATACTCTTATTTATCACACTGCTATTTATTTATTGTAAATAAGCCACTTATGCACTTCTGGTTATGTACATGTACCTTGCACAATGACAATCAAGTTCTAAAGAATCGAATCTAATATTTGTTTTCTAATATTATTCTTTACAATGAATGTATAGGACGTAATGATTATGATAAAATTGTCTAAGGACTGTGGTGAGACCTGTGATGTTTTTTGGTTTAGAGACAGTGGCATTGAGTAAAAGACAGGAGGCGGAGCTGGAGGTAGCAGAGCTGAAGATGTTAAGGTTTTCGTTGGGAGTGATGAGGATGGTCAGGATTAGAAATGAGTTTATTAGAGGAACAGCGCATGTAGGATGTTTTGGTGACAAGGTGAGGGAGGTGAGATTGAGATGGTTTGGACATGTGCAGAGGAGGGACATGGGGTATATCAGTAGGGGAATGCGGAGGATGGAGCTACCAGGAATTGGGAAAAGAGGAAGACCAAGAAGGAGGTTTATGGATATGGTGAAGGAAGACATGCAGGTAATTGGAGTGAAAGAGGCATATGTAGAGGACAGGGGGGTGTGGAGGCGGATGATCCGCTGTGGAGACCCCTAATGGGAGCAGCCGAAAAAAGAAGAAGATGATAATACAAAGTCTCAAAAGGCTCTAAATAATGATTTAACCGAAAGCGAGAAACTTTGCTTACCAAAAAGAACCGATTTCATATAATTATGTGAGAGATTCCTAAAAGTTCACTGAATATAAATGACGAAACAGGGACACACTTTGGTTGAAATTACTGGCATATAAATCAAACATGACGGATTATTTCCTTCCATATTGATAATTCAGCATCAGCAGGACAAGACGGCTTTGAGGATTTGGAAAAATTCACCCTCTGATTTGTACACAGAAGAATAAAATACTTTATATTTCATTTAGAAAATACAAATACTACAAAATGATTGTCTTAAATTCTGATGTATAAACTGCTTAAACAAAATATTACTCAGATGGTCTGAGTCTTAAATAAAGTTGACTTAAATTTGTTCCAAATATATCCATTTGAGTAAATTTGACTGAAATTGTTTCTGTACGGCTGCAGACCTCAGCAGTAAAGAGTCATGTTTTTTTTTTTTTTAATTTATACCAATACTTGCTTTCTGAAAATCGCAGATGATGTCCCTTTACACTGACGATTAGCAAAATCACCTAGTTCTTTTCCAGTCGTCATATCAGCAGCAGTGGAACCTTACACGGTCTTCTTCTGCTTCTTCCTTTTTTTGTCTTCTCCTCACTGTGGGTGTAGAAAGTGCTTATATGAGTTATTGTAGATTTGCAGGCAGATCAGACCAGTCTCACGGAGCTGTTCAAAGGATGGTTTCAGGTCAATATTCTGTCACAAAGCATCTAAGTGGACAAGTGAGAGACCTCAGCACACGCAAAAATACAGCCACGACTGTAAAGGACCATTGAATCATCTTCAGATTAAGGAGGACAACATCTGGAATGTAATCTTCAGAAAGATCATGTGGCTGTGACGGTCAGGTGTCTGCAAAACTTTGCCCTTATATGTTCCTCCTCCTTTTTTTTTCTCAAAAGTATTTGGACAACCGTCCTCGCATTAACATTCGCTGTGCAGAGGGACAATGATCCATGATCTCACTTACAACATTACTGTTTATAAAATACACAGGCTTCAGCAGTATTTATGTGTTAATATCAGAACACCAGTTTACTGTACAGTACTGCCCTACTGAAGCGTAGTAAATCTTCACTTTGGCAAATTTCTTCCACTCTTTCTTTCAGTAGCTCAATTTAGTTCAACAGGATGCAGCCTTGTTGGACCGGAGCGTTCCAAAACACTGATCTTCTCCTGAAGTCACTCTTGGACGTGTGTTTTGAGTTGTTATGCTGCTGGAAGGTAAATCTTTCTTCAGCCCCAGTCCCAGCTGAAGTCAAGCAGAACTATAGCTGCCACCACGGTGAGTCAGTGTATCACTGATATCTCAGTTTCTTCTGTCAGTCGTCGTGGAATTAAACAACAGCGATTAAATCCTCATGAATAGATTTGAGATTGCGCAGTTTGCTACAGATGCGGTTCTTGATCTCTGACTAGTGACGCTCTCTGAACATCCTATCAATGTATGTGAAAACACCGACATTACTGTACGCTAGAGGGCCCCCGGAGCCGTTGACTCTCAATCTGATTGGTTAAAGCAACTTCAAGAAACGTACTTAATGCTAGAGGTGGCTGCAGTGCTGATTCTGAATGCTCAGGTTAGATTTGTTTGACCCTGGAAAAACATGATATGACGGCTGAAATCTGTTTGGATAGAAACACTGACATAAACACACACCCGCATATCTCAAATATTCTCTTTCCTCCACTTTACTGGGGGACCAGATATAATGTACCTTTATTCTGCATACACCCAGCTAAAGTTTATATATATTCTGTACCTGTGGTAAACCTTTTTTATGCATATGCACACACACACACACACACACACACACACACACACACACACACACACACATCAGTGGACATTATAATTTGTGCAGCAGAGAGCTTTGCTGGCACCCACAGGGAGTATGTGTTTAATGACAGAGCTGTCGTTATCAGAGCCGTCACTGCTTCACAGAATCACTGCTGTCAGAATTTATCCCACCACCGCACGTGACACGTCACCTGTGTATCCTGAAGACAGTGACATGATCTTTAGTCCCCTTCAAATCTATAGACTGGCATTTTGGCCACTCAGGCGCCGGAGCCCCGAGTACATGCAAAACGCCCGGCCACCGATATCCTGACAGGAAGTGAACGTGGAAGTGCCAATACTCTGACAGCACGGCGCTAGTGTGCATACGGTCACGCTTTGTGCAGGGTTGTGTATGTTGTGTCCACTACTGACAATAGCTGAATGATTATTATACATATTATTTTATTGTGGTGAGGAGCAAAATCTCTGCTCGCAGGTTCGAACTCATACCTGTGGGAATAAAATGATCGGAACGACTTGTCCTCTATCGGCTAATTTCACACGAACAAGCGAACAGGAAGATAGAGTTTATGTTTTTGTTGGATGTTTGCATTACCTTTTCTTGTCCTTAAGCTTCCTTTTCTTCCTCTATATGCAAGTCCACAGATAGTGTGCATATGCATGTGTGTGTGTGTGTGAGAGTGTGTGTGTGTGTGCTCTTGCTGCTCCCTGTGGGACCATCTGTCCATCCCTGCATTGACACAGTAATGGGTCTGTGAGGTGATCTGGATGCAGAGTGGTGTCCATGTTTGTGTGTCTGAGCCGTAGGTCAATAGAGCCCTCATCAGGAATTCTGCACTCGAGCTTCTACATAAACAACCGCTTAGCGGGATTAGCTGAATGTTAGCTTGTTAGCTAGGTGAAGCAAACACTTATTTAATCCATTGCCAGTTTCTCAAGGGCTTTGAACCAATATACAAAGGGGTTTCAATGGAACAACCTTTCTCAGTGTTCTTTAAATTATCAGGATGTAATCCAAAACTTGGAAATAATAAGGAAATAATTCCCTGTAGTTACATTTATGGAATTTGGTGGACAGTTAGGAAGTAAATATGATTCGTTACTCTACTGAAGTATTTCCGTTTGGGGAGATTTTTTATGTAACTTCACTACATTTTGTGAAATCAGTCGTTTTGTTTATGAGCGGATAAAAAAAACGTAACTGGTCACCACTGGTTTTGATTGCTGCTTGGTGTATCTACTGATCGCCAACATACAGTTCAGCGTCAATTCAACAGCAAGCAGAACATTTAGAGAGGAATAAATGATGGAGAAACTCCAGACTCGAACTCACCACAACACACGTGACCTCGTTTACAGCATTTTACTGAAGTAGTTATAAAGAAGGTTTTGTGCTCATGATAATTGCAATAGAAATCAATCAGTATTTGTCTTATTAATATCATTCTATTAATGGATTCACATCCGAGTCTTTTCACATAATCTGAGGTGATTAAGTAAAGAATCTTGTGATAAAAATGATAATAGGAACATTATAGTTATAATAAATTATAGCACTTTGGATACTTAAGTACATTTGAAGGCAAAAACTTTTGTACTTTTACTGAAGTGAAAGTTTAAAGGGAAACTTTTACTTTTACTGGAGTCACATTTTACCTTCTGTATCTTTACTTTTACTCAACTACATGCTTTGTTTACTTCGCTCACCACTGATCTTAACCACTGATCTACCACCTCCATGTGGCAACTTCCACCATTCCACCAGAAACGATCCACCGTCCCCAGAACATGCTTTATTCACTACCTGTTTATAGAACATTATAAATGAATTGATTCTACTGACCCGTGCTTTTCTCACTCAGCTGAGAGAAATGTCTTATTAGCTCATTATGGTGCAGAAGGTAAACTCCTAAAAAATCTGGAAGACAAGTACATGGAAAGGGAATTTGTGGCTCTTCTGTGGTTCATCTTTCTCAGACTTATGACTAGTTTGGTTGGAACAAAGAAGATCATTCTCCTTCATTTGAAACTGGATAAACATCGGCTTTCTGAAAGGATCTCTGAGATCAAGGATGAACAACTGAGATGTCATGATATAAAGACACAGAGAGGCGTTACTTCTCAAAGTAAAGCAGATTCCCTTAACCAGCTGCTATAAAGTCCATATCAGTAAATACATTGTAGTTCTGGTTCATCAGGACACTGATTAAGATCATCATTCATTCTAAATCTCTCAGTGTAACTTTCAGATGTTCAGACATCAAATGTAAGTTCATTCCACCACCTCAGTGGTAAAACAGAGAAGAGTCTGGAAGCATGTCTGTTTTACATTGAGAGATGGTGGGACCAGTCGAGCAGTGGTTGAGGATCTGATGGTATGTGGTGAGATAAGTTCTGAGTGGTGGAAGTAACGAAGTACAAATACTTTGTTACTGTACTTCAGTCGATTTTTCTGGTATCAGTTTTTACTTCACTATTTATTGTTTGGACTTTTTACTTTCACTCATTGCATTTTGACACAAATATCTTTCTACTTCTTACATTTACGCAGTTTCAGCCCGTCAACCTTTTCTATATACTGGTGTATCATTTCCTGTCTCACACACCACAGATGTAGACTAGTTTATGAAGCTCACAATGAGCAGGCAGAAGGCAGTAAGAAGTCTGGGGTTAATGTGGATGAGACAGAGGGAGTCAGTGATGTAAACATGACTGAGAACAGAGAAATTCCTGATCACATGATCATCATCACCTTTTCTCTGCTTGTGTTCTATATGGTGGATCTTCAGCCTGGATATATATCATGGATATATTCATTAGAGAACAACGTTTGAAATACGTTTTGTATTAATATATTAATATGATGTGGTTCAGTTACCAGCATGACACTAAAACAGGTAATAATAATTATCACTTCATACTGAAGTCCATGTCAGAGCCCAAACTTCTTTACTACTTACTTTTCTACTGAGTGAAGGATGTGTGTACATTTTTTGCCATCTCTGGTAGAGGGGTTCTGGTCTGTCTTTTGGCTTTTTTGAACCCCAGAAGCTAGAAAACAAGTCGTGTAGATGCATTTTGGATCGAGTTTGAATGCCAAAAAACGAGCTGCAGTAGTCCAGTGTGTGTGTGTGTGTGTGTGTGTGTGTGTGTGTGTGTGTGTGGTGACAGAAACAATCAAATTCTCCTGATGTTGTACAGGAGGAATGCACTTAAGTGTGTAAGATTTGTAGATAGAAGTTACCCCCATGGTTGTGTGCAGTGACTGAAGCTGAGATCATTGAGTTGTCCATGGAGATCACAAGATCTTGACATGGAGATAAATCTCCTGGGACAAGCAGCAGTTCAGTTTTGCTGGGATTAAGCTTCAGCTGATGAGCTGCCATTCATGATGAGATATCTGCCAAGCGTGCAGTGATCTGAGCGATAACAAGAGGGGGAAAGGAGATTTAGTTGCAGTTTAAATAGGGGTGTGTAGACTTTGATATCTTTTATATCTTCACAGCTTGTTCTCACTCATCAAAGTTGTTGACTTGAACAACGCACAGCCAGATCTTTTGCTCGTGTGAGAAAAAACACAATATATATATAAATATTACGGATGTGCATCTGCATAACTGAGGCCCGATGTGATTCGCATCTCCATGCAAAGTCAACAATGCTACTGTCAGCTAAAAAGTCAGCTACAGGTTCTCCTGCTGCCCCCTGTAGGGCTCTGTTTAAACTACAGCTCAGGTGTGTTTGTGTGTGGAGTGTGTTCTGTGAAGAAATAAGTGTAGGGTGAAACCTGCTGAACGTTTGAACTCGGCAGCACACATTTCTCTGGTGAACACGAAAATACGTGACTGAATTCGTGTGACATCATATACGGTCTTGTGCTCAGCATCAAACAGGAAGTTGAGCTCAAGATGTTTATGGTAGAAATAAAGAAGTATTTTGACATTTGGTTCACACAACCTTGCTTTACAACATTGTCCATCCAGGTTTCAAACCTCATCATGGTGTAGAATTGGCCTCATTATGGTTCCAGGAAGTTTACTCGTCTGATCTCGGTAGATCTCAGTGTTGCTTCGTGATCCATAATGTTGCTGATATAAAGGTACTAGGGGCCGGCGAAGAGAAAGGAGATAAAGCAATACGTGTGATTAAAAAGAGGAAAAAAATAATGGAGAACTGACTGTAGGTGGAATGAGAGAAGTGAGAGAAGTGAAATACACAGAGAAAGACAGATCCCCTGTGTGTGTCTGTGTGTAGGTGTGTCATGTTGTCATGAGGCAACTGGCTAGTCTGATGCTACATGGACCATGCACACATGCATACACAGGAAAGGTTTTCTACATATGAAGGGAACAACATTGAAATACTGAAAGCGATCGTATTGGGATGATGAGCATGTTAGCGTAGCATCTAAAAAAATCCTAAAAAAAACCTCATCCAGAGTTTATTTTTTTTCCATGAACTGATGGGTGTGGCCCGGTTTATAGGATTTTTGTTATCTATTTCATGAACCCTTTTCTTTTCCCATTTGCAATTTAAATCAAAGGCATCATCCTACAGCAAATGAATCAATCGCTAATCAATCTATCAGTCAGTTCTCAGAGTGGTAACTGAACAGAGCTTTATCTCACATACACACACAATGGAACAAAAAACGAGGGAGGAGACGCTCTTCCTATAAACCCTTCTTATAAACCCTTCTTATAAACCCTTCCTATAAACCCTTCTTATAAACAATAATACGAAGACATGTTTATGAGGTAAAAGGTAGAAATAGTGTGTATGTATATGTGTTTGTGTGTGTGTCTTTTCTCTTGCCCTAATTAAACCCAGGGGCTCTTATTAGTTGATTAGCTTACAGCCGTCAAATTGCACTGAACAGTGAGTCGACCAATCAGAATGCGTTTGTGAGGGAACTGGAGAACATAGAGGAAACTCATACTGCTCCTCAAACTATTCCAACACTTGTTTTTGACTAATTCTAAGACTTGTATATTGTTTACACGGTTTAACCTTCCTCTTATGATAACTTTTTGTTACTATCTCTTATGTTAACGGGTCGGTTTTGACCCGTGTCTTAAAACAGCCATAAAATACCCTCTAAACAATTATTTATCATCAAATTTGTTTCTTACCTCTTGGTTACCTTGTTAGGTTTCCTTTTTTCATGAAAAGATTGCTTTTATTATTTTTGGTGTGGCCCCCTGAGCCTTTCATTTGATAGCATACCTCTCGTTTTCAATTTAAAAAAATGGTAAAAAAAGAGAATTATATAAATAAATAAAAGATTGTTATGTTGCCTGACTATTACTGAGGGGTATTAGAACACATCTCTAAAATAAAAAAATTAACAAAATATAAGCATTTCAATATTATTAACTATAGTAACATCTATTGTGTTCGGGTCAATTTTGACCCAAATATGTTTATTCCAAAAAAAAGGCATTTTATTTATTTATTTATTATTTTAAATAGAGCTTTAATACAAATACAAAATAAAAATCAGAACAAGTAATAATAAAAACAATATAGATTTGCAGTCAAACAAACAACAACCAATCAAGCAAATCAAACCAATAGAAATCAAGTACCAGTTCCAAAAAAAAAGTATTTTTTGTGTATGTGTGTGTTTAGATGCATGTGTGGCAAAAATTTGCAGAGATATTTTTTTCAGTAGAAGCACAATATGTTTGTCTTTCTGTCCTTATTGCTAGTGCAGACCTGACACCGCTTTCTTTTAGAATCAGGTGGTCTCAGTGGGGTTGTGGCTGTTGCTGTGCTGGTTGATGTTGAGGCAGGGCTGGCTGAGGAGGATGCTGATGCTCCTTGAGTTGCTGATGGCATGGATAGAGTGCTAGGTGAACTTTGCAGCTGTCTGACCAAGGCTGGGTCTCAGCTTCGCTCAATGTGCGTCTAGGGAACTTCCTAGCTCCTCAATAAACATTCTTCGCTTGTTTTTTTTGGTTGAGTTCCACCCTAGTGGAGTGTCACTTTTAGATTTGAATGTTTCAGCAGGCAGCTTCAGCACCGGCGACCTCCTCATCAGACTCATCAGATGTGTCTGTGTCTTCTGGTTGATACTCTACATTGTCTTCCTCCTCAGAAACCTGCTCATCTGTATCGCGATGCTGCTCTGTGTCCTCTACCTCAGTTTCAGCGAAGAGATGATCGAGAGCATGGCTTGTTGTAAATCTTCTCATTTTTTGCGTGCTGCAAACTGGAGATATGCACTCTGCAAGTCACCAACTCTAAACTGAATTAGTCTTATGCATGCCTTACATGTCTGGACATGTCTGTTTTTGTTTGTTTGTTTTGTTTGTTCAGGGAAGGCGACAAACAGGCAAAGAGAGAAGCCACTAACCAAAGCTTACAGGGTTAGGAGAGGAGCCGGCTGTTAGTGAGCTGTTGGCTGACTGTGTCTATGATTTCAGTTTTGGCACTAATTATTGTTTTAAAATGTTATATTATAACTGGGTCGAAACCGACCCTAACAACACAAAGGTCATAATTTTCATCGGAGAACTTTATAATTTAGTAAAAGAGATCTTTTTTGTTTTATTTAGTTTAAATAGAGGTTCCTGACAAATTAAAAAAACCTTGATGCAATAAACAAATTTATGTGGTACTTCTGTGCATGTAAACCTAAAAACGGGTCGGTGCCGACCCTAACACAAGAGGAAATTGAATTCAGTTTTATTTGTAGAGCGTATATTAACAGTGGACATTGTTCCAAAACAGCTTTACAGAAATAAGAGGTTATAAAATTGGAATGTATAAATTAAGATCTCATCTGGGTGAACAGGCTTTGCTTTTTTTTACAGTAACAATAGCAGTGTTAAATAAGGGAATAGGATCAATATGTACAGGGGTGGGAGTGTATAATGTACAGAAGGTGCAGTGGGTAATAATATTTAGTGTATATAGTTATATACATTATAACTGTGGAAAGATATACATATGTACAAGTATGAATGTATGTTTGATACAGCATATTGATACAGTTATCAAAATTAATTAGTCCATGTGACCCCAAGAGCTAGATTTTTGTTCAGTACAGAAGTCAAATTAACAGGGAATAACAGCACTGCACTAACATGCAAACCATCAATAGGTAGTGATGATTTCATGAACTTTCAAGCAAAAAATCCAAACTATTTTATAAATAACCCTGTAGACAGCGGTGTAATTATAACAGACAATCAATTACAAAGTTTTACTCCTATTCAAGAGAACTACTTCATTTCATTAATTTCCTCATCAAAATCATCAACCTGCATTCTCGATCCCCCGCCTACAAGTTACCTCAAACAGATCATTCCAGAGGTAAATAAACCTGTTTTAAAATAATGAACTCTTCCATTAGCACTGGTTATGTACCTAAATCCTTCAAACTGCAGTTATCAACCCCCTAATTAAGAAACCTGACCTTCATCCTGTCGGCTGTCCAACTACAGGCCAATATCTCCCCTTTATATCCAAGATTTTAGAAAAGGTTGTAGCACAGCCGTTCTGCTCACATCTACTTAGGAATAACATTTATGAAATGTATCAGTCAGGAATTAGGCCTCATCATAGCACAGAGACGGCGCTAGTTAAGGTGGTAAATGACCTGTTTCCTATTTCAGCAAAGCCAGATGAGAGAGAGCAGCTTAACAATGTTGAGACGTGTGTAAAGGACATTAGACAGTGGATGCTTGATAACTTTCTTCTGCTCAACTCAGATAAGACGGAAGTACTTTTACTAGGACCACATGCAGCTAGAAGCAAACTTTCCGATTACGTAGCATCTCTGGATGGTGTTTCTGTTTCAGCGTGTACGGCTGTCAAAGACCTTGGTGTGATTATTGACCCGAGTCTTTCCTTTGAGGCTCACGTGAATAATATTACCAGGATCTCCTTCTTTCACCTAAGAAATATTGCTAAAATTAGAAATATGATGTCGTTACAGGATGCAGAAAAACTAGTTCATGTTTTTGTTACATCTAGATTAGACTACTGTAATGCTTTACTGTCTAAGTGTTCGAGTGCATAAATAAGCTTCAGTTGGTTCAGAATGCAGCAGCAAGGGTCCTCACGAGATCTAGAAAATATGACCACATGTTTTAATCAGTCTACATTAGCTCCCAATTACATCTCACACTGATTATAAAATGCTACTAGTAATGTTTATAAAGTAATGTAGTAAATGTAATTGTAGTAAATGTAATGAACTTCTGTACCAATATGATCCTCCACGCCTACTTAGATCAAAAGATGCAGGCTATTTGTTGGTGTTTCTCTTATAAACCCTACAGTTATGGAACAGCCTTCGAATCAGTGTTCAGGACTCAGACACATTTTCAGTGTTCAAGTATGGACTGAAACACAAAATTAATTTAGTCAAGGCTTTTGTCAGTTGGTCTTCCTTAGATCTTAGATCTTTCTTACACCCTGATGACACTGTATAGTGTCCTTAAACAGTTAAACAATGAGAATGCTTTATAATCTTTATTGGTTCCAGTGACCAGTGTTCCTGTCTTTTCTTCTTTTTGGATCTGCTACATCTAGATGGAGTTCTTCTCAATTGAGACCACTCTGTACAGCTGGGGATGGTTCCAACAGTCAATGAACAGTCTACTACAGTGGCTCAGATCCACAGGTTGCTTGAATAGATCTGCATTTACTCACCTATTAGTGCACACCTCTACAATGGGACATTCGGTGCCACCCAGATGAGGATGAGGTTCCCGCTTGAGTCTGGTTCCTCTCAAGGTTTCCTCCTTCTGCATCTCGGGGAGTTTTTCCTTCACCACAGTCTTCACCGGCTTGCTCATCAGGAACAAACTTACACTTATAAAAAACATATTCATTTTTATCACCACATTATCTGTGTAAAGCTGCTCTGAGACAATGTTCATTGTTAAAAGCATGATAGAAATAAAAAAGAATTGAAATTAAATGCCTGGGCCAACGACAGATTAAAGATGTTCATGAAGACCTCAGCCAGCTGCTCCGTGTATGCTCTGAGTACTTGGCTAGGGATGAATTATGTTTACTTTCACCACAAGAAGTTACATGCTGCTTGTAGCATTCTATGTGCCACTATATAAGAGCCTAAGAAAAGTGTGGGAAAACTGATTATTTCCTGATTTTTGAGATGTTCCTTTTGTTTAGGCACAGGAATTGGACAGTGAATGAGGTGATGAACGTTCTGTGAAGTCCATTTGTGTCTCTACCAGAAGAACTTGTGTAAGATGGAGAACAGGAGACAAGATGGGTTGAGGGAGTCTGATCATTGGGGCTGTTTTGGAGCAGAGAAGGTTCCAGAAAGTGAAAGGAATCCTGAACCAACATGGCTCCCATTCCACACTTCAACACCATGCAGTTCCGTCTGGACTGCGGCTCATTGGAAGCGAACAGTCGTTATGGAACGGCCTGCCCAGTCACTGCACCTAAATCTTATTAAATTGCTCTGGGATGAACTGGATCACAAGAAAGAAATCTCTAACTAGTGACGAACATTTTTGGCAAGTTTTAGAAGAGGCATGACAAAGTGCTTCAGCTGAATTTTTGGAGAAAATTCTATCCTATTTATTTTTTTTACAGAGATAAATAGGATAGAAATTATGATTTTATTTTTTGCTTAGAATTTTAGTGCCTATAAGTTGTGTGAGCCGGTTGTGATGGAGAAGGAAAAACTCCCTGATACTTCATGGGAGGAACCAAACTCAAAAGGGAACCTCATCCTCATCAACCACACCGAACTGTTTATGCTAACTTTGGTTCTGCGCGCAATGTAGCAGACTTGATATTAATTACAGTCCAAATCCATTCTCAAAATTCTTGAGTTGCTCAGTGGGTCTCTAATTGAAGGGAACGTCATACAGATGTAGGGCTTCAGACTGAATCAGCTCTGAAAAGTAAAAAAGAAGAAGAATTGCTATGTTGCTTCGGAAAGAAAATTTAGACTCATACATATGGGCAATATAAAAGCTGTGTTTTTCCAAAACAATAAATGAAGGCTTGACTTTGTCTTGAACTATGTGTTTCAAGTTTTCTCCCTTTTGTTCTCCTCAACCATCTAAAAATAATGGGATTAAGAGGTGGAGGACCAGTAAAGGGCTCGAGGTTGAAATGTACGACCCAACACTGGTTTTATGTTTGGTGGAAACTCAGTCCCGTGCTGATCACCCTGAGAACACCAGTCCTACAGTAAACCATGGTGGTGGTGGCTTCATCTTATAGAACCTACTTCTAAGTAGGCAATGAAAATCTGTGTCAGGTTTAAGATCAAGTTGTGTAAAGCCAAATGCAAAAAAAAACGTGGTCCAGAGACTGGTGAGGAGTTTCATCTTCCAACAGGCCATGAATCCGACACATACTGTTGAAACTGGATTGGTTCAAAAGCTGGAACCTGAAAAACCTCAATCTGATTGAGAATGTGCGGCATTTAAAAATGAGATTTTTTGCAATGGTTTCCATCCAGTAAAAAAATGTGTAAATATATTCCAAAATATAGAAAAAAAACACACGTATACACACTTTTATACAACTTTATAACCTCTTTATGTCTGTTTAACAGTTTCACTGTTAAAAACGCTACACAAATAAAAATGTATTGAATTGAAAATTACATGCATTTGAATGAAGTGTTTTAGTACAAAAATAAAATAAAGAAAAAACAAAACTAAATATCCACAAAATGAACCGTGACTAATAAAAAAATAAGTTTTTCTGCAAGAATCGGATGGTTCGAGAATATATCCAGCCTGATGAAAGAGGCCACGAATAATTAAAAATGAATGAACAACAAAAAATTGATACAGATTAAGTACTGTACCAAAGAACATTTGATGAGGGCATTGTGTGTGTTTGCAGCGGCGATGTTTAGTGGTTTAGAGGAAGAACAGAGTGAATATGGCAGTATGAAGCAGGCCTAAGCCGATAGATATAAACTACCCCGTCCTGAATTAGTGGGTAATGACTCAATTAACTTTTGTTTTTGCACAGAGGAGATTTGGCTGCATAAATTAGCAGCTGCTCATTGGCGAAGTGTCACGGCCTAAGGACAGCTTACAAATACTGTGTCCGGTCTCTGTCAGTAGGCGACAGTGCGATATAGACGTCCAGCCAGACTTTGTGTTTGTGCAGAACGGACCGGTGTCGCTCACGCGGTGACAGTGGAGAGGCCGCGAGCCCAAGGGACAGCACGCTGACGATGCCGTGAAAAGGTCAACTTGACACGGGCAAGCATCCCATCGACCTAGCCTCCGTCGGGCCTTCGAAAAATCAGATAAAACTTAAGGCCACTCATCGATCCGCAGACATGCTCGAATCAGAGAGGGCGCGAGAGAGAGAGAGAGAGAGAGAGAGAGAGAGAGAGAGAGAGAGAGAG
>JAAIIK010020054.1:107517-120003 GCA_014706435.1 Silurus glanis | reverse complement strand
GAGAGAGAGAGAGAGAGAGAGAGAGAGAGAGAGAGAGAGAGAGAGAGAGAATGAGGAAAAACTTTGTAAAAGCGATAATACTGTAAAATTTTTGTAAAATATACATTTCATGTTACTCATGCTCTCAGAACTGAAAAGGAAGCGGGATATGATATTAGGTGTGTGAGCCAGAGAGAGTGAGGGGGTCCCGCAGTCCAGCAGTGCCATCAGTAAAGAACTGGAGGAAACCAGTGAGACCCAGGTGCACCCGTCTGGAGGATTCTGGCCAAAAGGAAGAATTGCAGCCAAAAAACCAACAGTGAGGGCAGAAAAAATGTCAGGAGATGCTCAGGACTGATGCCAACATACAGCAAATGTCATTATGAAGAACAAAAGTTTTGTCCCCAACAAAGTTCAAGTTTTCAAAAATACTATTAAAAGTAGAAGTATCAATAGATTTGACAATATTGACCGATTAACAAAATAGAAAAGAAGTGAATCCAGAAGTCTGAAGACATTGAGGCATTCCAGGTTCCTGAATTGTGATTGAAATCCTGCTGACTGTTAACCACAAATGTTCATCTCAGGACAAGCGCTACATCATAAGACCCTCACAAACACAACCAGAGTTACAGTGACTACCGCATTTGCCTCTTCATTCTCATAAACAGGATCAGTGCGACCTCTGTCAAAGGACATTTGACATTTCCATCATCTCATCTTCCTTCAGTGTGTCAGGATGAAAATGTCAGAACTTCCAAATGACAAAAAAAAAACCTTTGTGCTTTTCTACCACAGTTTAGTTTCTTCACGAATGATTTAGTTCTGAGGCCCATTCTAAAAAACTGTGGGGTCCAAGGAAATAAAGAAAACTACTTTTAGACGTTCTACTGGAGTGTGTGGAGATTCATTCAGCTACAACTGTGTTAGTAAAGGTGAGAAGTTGAGGAGGTTCCTGGGGTACAGTCAGCATTCACATTTATTCATGGCCAACAGGGTTGGAACTCTATAGTAGGAGATCTTCCACATCTTCCAACCCAAGGAAAGCAGATCTTCAAGGAGCTGGCTTTGTGCACAGGAGTGTTTTATATAAAAAGTCTAGTATTTACTCAAATAAACAAGAACGCATATTTTTAACAAGCGCAGTGGTGCTTTTAGAGTTTATTCTACACGAGGTGTATAATTTTATAATCATAATATAAGAATATTGTAATTAATATTCTGTAATAAATAGATGCAAGAACCTGTTATAACAATTCCTTAATATCAGTAACAGATAAAGAGGTCTAGAATTCCATAAAACCACAAGCTGGACTTAAACCTGGTGCTCATAAAGGAGAGGAAAGAGTGGAAAACAGCTGTCAGCACCACCATAGGTCACTATTGTAATGCCATAAAGGCTTTCTAGCGCCCTCTCTGTGTTCCAGGGCTTTATTACTGATGTGCTGAGGGTTGTGCATGTCTATGTTTAATAGGACTCAGAAGCTGCAGGGAGCTGAAATTCATCCGAGATACAATTCGTATGTTGTTTGCTCTGAATCTATACTTTTTTTTTTTATTTAATTTTGTGCCAAATATTTGCTAATTTATCTAAAGATAATGGTGAAGAGAAAATGTGCAGATTTTCAATTTCAGAGTTCCAGTTCCTGCTTTACCTGCAATAAGAAAGAAATCACTTGTACATATGTTTTCACAGCCGTTGCCATGACACTCAGAATTGACCTCAGGTGCATCCTGTTTCCACTGATCATCCTTGAGATGTTTCTACAACTTGATTGGAGTCCACCTGTGGAAATTTCAGTTGATTGGACATGATCTGGAAAGGCACACACCTGTCTACAGAAGGTCCCACAGTTAACAGTCCATGTCAGAGCACAAACCAAACCATGAAGACCAAGGAATTGTCTGTAGACCTCAGAGACAGGATTGTATTGAGGCACAGATCTGGGGAAGGAGACAGAAACATTTCTGCAGCATTGAAGATCCAAATGATCACAGTGGCCTCCAAACTGCCCCAAAAATAGGTGCTGAGCTCGTAGCATCAAACTCAAAAAGACTTGAGGCTGCAACTGGTGCCAAAAGAGCTTCAACAAAGTGTTGAGCAAAAGCTGTT
Source organism: Silurus glanis (assembly GCA_014706435.1). Lineage (NCBI taxonomy): Eukaryota > Metazoa > Chordata > Actinopteri > Siluriformes > Siluridae > Silurus > Silurus glanis. The sequence continues at coordinate 117,911 of JAAIIK010020054.1, read as the reverse complement.
TTCTTTTATTTTATTCCTTTTGCTGAAACATCTGCAGCATCTGTGGTATTTAATATCACTCAATGCTGCTCTGCTGCACTTTATCGTACACCAACGCTGTAGCTGAATCTGCTCTTGTCAGGTCTGTGTTTCGATATTAAAGTGATAATTCACTTTGAATTCACTTCCTGTTATCATTTCCTTCTCAATCCAAACACAAACTCTGTCACTTTCCACTTTCCATCCACTCTATAAAGACTCGACTCCAGGTGGAACTGCAGGGTGTATAAAGAACTTACTTATTAGCAGATGGGTTTGGGGAGAATTATTCACTATGTCTGTGTACAATAGGATGAAAAATGGAAGGCCACACTAGCTCAGTGCTGGTCTGTACCTGTTCTGTTTACGGACATTACCATATTTTGTAGTGCTGTGTGTGTGTAGTTTCTGTTAGTTGTGTGATGTTTATGTAGCACCCTGGTCCTGGTAGAAGGTTGTTGATTCATTGTGGTCTTTACCAGCTGTATATTAGTGACATGACAATGAAACCAATCTTGAACTCGTTATGTGAAGGGGAATAAACGATCCACTAGGGGGCAGCAGAGCTCTTCTTTCAAGACTACTGAGACTCTTCAGATATAATTCGGGTTAAATGATGTTTTGTTGGATGGTGAATGTATTGGAATGTTTTTGGAGTTTTTTCATGAAACATTAAGAAGAGCAAGGGAATCTTTCCATACCCCCCTGTCCTCTACATCTGCCTCTTTCACTCCAACTACCTGCATGTCTTCCCTCACCACATCCATAAACCTCCTCCTTGGCCTTCCTCTTTTCATCCTTCCTGGTGGCTCCATCCTCAGGATTCACCTACTGATATACCCCATGTCCCTTCTCTGCACATGTCCAAACCATCTCAATCTCATCTCCCTCACCTTGTCTCCAAAACGTCCTACATGCGCTGTCCCTCTAATAAACTCATTTCTAATCCTGTCCATCGTCGTCACTCCCAACGAAAACCTCAACATCTTCAGCTCTGCTACCTCCAGCTCCGCCTCCTGTCTTTTACTCAATGCCACTGTATTTAAACCAAACAGAAGAATTTCTTAGGAGAAATACATTAAATAGTAAAACCTGTGGAATCTACCTTTCCTGACATTGGTGCAAATGTCCAAACCTTTCAACCTCATGCCAGATTTCGGACTTTCTCCAGATAATTTGATAAAAGAAATATATTGTTCCTCATCCAGAGCGACTTACAACTGAGCAGTTAAAAGTACAGGCTCTTTAATAACAGAAGGTTCTCTCCAGAAGGTTCACACCAGAAGGTTCACACCAGAAGGTTAATGCCACACTTCATTACAGCTCTTTAGTAGAAGACTCTATATCTCTGGGTTTTGTTTTATTTTTCCTTCCATCACTCAACTCTCTGGAGCTGAGTTTAGTCTGAGTGGATTGGCGGTGGTTTCAAAACAACCCCAACAGACCAATGATAGTGATGAAGGGTTGGAGTTTCAGCCATGTTCTTAGATCTGATTTCCAAGTTTCTTATCACTAGCAGGTTTTTCCTAAAACCACACGAGTCTCTTTTCCGTATTCATGCCTGTTTGTCACAAATGATTCAGATCTTCAAACACAATGTAATATGAGACAGACACACCCAGGCTTGATTACTGCAGCCCTGAACCTACAACTGTTCCAGCAATGTGAAGAACATTCAAAAGTCTTAATAAGCAGCACAATATGCTGCAATTACGAACAATTCCTTTATTCGAAATGAGAAATTGTTCCACTAATTATTCCGGAAAGTGTTGAAAAAACAATTTCAATGTCACCGAGACTCTTTTATCTTTTATGAGAGGCTTTTATCTCCAAAACTTGGACCAGTGGTGAATCCCAGAAGGCTACAAAAAATATTGAAAAATAAAATAGAACCAATCAAATGAATGCAATCAATGTTTTTATTCTACTTATTGATTTAAGTAATCGATTAAATGAGCACAAATGATATTGATGCAATACGAATTAAATTAATGAAAAAATGTAATCAAATAGTTTACATTTGTTAGACCCCATTTGAGTAATACAGGTGTGTGTGTGTATGTGTGTGTGTGTGTGTTTGTGTGTGTGTGTGTGTGTGTGTTACATTTAATATTTCATTTTCTAAGGATACGTTTTACTTAACTGTTCTAATTATTTTAGCAGATTTTAACAAACGTCTGCATTTCAGCAACACAATATAGTGATTTATTTATTCATCAATGTCTTCATTCCTTCCTTCTATCCTTCATCTTTCATTCATTCACTCCCTCGATGTGTGGAATTGTCAGGATTTTCTCCTTCTGAAAGAAATTTTTGAAGCTGTACATAAAGCAGTAAAGAATCCATAAATCTCAATGAACTTATTTTATTCGATTCTCCTTTGCTGCATGTTTGCCGCCATTTTTCTGAGAATTCATGTCTTTTTAACAGTTCGGACTGATTTCAGTAACTTGGCTTTGATGAAGTCTCGGTTGCTAGTTTGATAAATATATCTGGGTGCAAATTTCAGCCGTCGCTGATCATCGCTACTAATGAAATCCTGTGGTTCTTTCACCAATAGGATGATGTATCTTTGGGCCACATGCATTTAATGTATACTTTTTTTTAGTCACATGGGGCTGTTTGGTGAAAAGTGTGTTTAGTGATGGGGAAAAAGCACAATGCCGTGCTTGGCATGCACCTTCTCTCCATCTCTGATACTTAAACCATCACAAGGAGCTCTTAGATATCAAGATCGTATCCACTGTGCTGATTGTGTGTTTGTTGATGATATATTTTCCAGTCTTTATTAATGTAGTTAGTCCTTTACAATGCAAATTCAGTCTTATCCATCACCTGTCATTTTTACAATGAAACACAATCCAGCACAATCCAGTCTGTGAACAGATCAGCTAAAATGTATGTCTATACAGTATGTAAACATTCGCCAGGACATCAAGCGCCACCAGTCAACAGTCGATACAGGAACAGAATGAAAGATTGTGGAATGAATATCACCGCATTTTACTCATTTTGTGTTTAAAAATAAACCTGAGCACAAAGATGAATACTCAGAGAGCAGCCTTGAGTCCTCTGATATACAGGAAGTAGAGAGATGGACCTATTAAAACTGTTTTAAAAACCATTTACTCTGATCAAAAACAAAAACTTAGCTTGTGGCTAATTCAACAGAATGTAAGTAAGATCACAGTACATCTCTGCACATGTTATGTATGTGTGTCCTGATGAATTTCAGGAGTTGAAGATAAACATCTGAAGGCCTCAGGGTCAAGTACCATGGCCAGGAACTGCTGAGCAGGATTCCCATTTTGAGAGGACATTTCAATAGGAGGAGTTGGACCAGCACTATTTCCCAAGCCTGAGGAGGAGGTGCTGTTAAAACACAAAGATGTTCATGTCACAAAGAGATATTCATAGAGCAGTGGTGGCTCAGTGGTTAAGATGTTGGACTTTGGACCTGCTTATGTAAAATCCCTCAAGGTGAAGGCATCAGCCAACCGGCATAAATTGAACAAAAAAATATTGTCCATTCGAGTTTTATAAACTGCATTAGGCAGTTATGGAATTAAGGGTCTTGCTCAGGGGTCCAGGAGTAGCAGCTTCGGATCCAAAGTCCAATGCCGTAACAATGGAGCCCCCACCTCCCCATCTTAGTCGAATCAATATTGGAACCAGTCAATATTCAATCACATAGTGTTTAATTAAGCACACAATGACCCACATGCACACCTTTTGGCATCATCAGAGTTGCAAAGTTGTTGGCTCTCATCCTCCAGCGAGAAGTGTGTGTTATATACACAACGCTGGATCGCCTCAGCCACGCTGTAACTGGTCTGGCCCTGGACACACGCCTCCATTTTAGAAACACTCAGCTGGGACTGCAGGAACAGGTGCAGGTGACTGTCCGACAACATCAGGGGCATCTTCAGCAATCTAACACAATGACGAAAGGGTGGGACATGTCAGATACGATCAGTGATTGGAAATCTATCAGCGTGTGGGAACTGCGGCACATCTATTTCCAATTCACAAATCACTGCCCCAATCACAACGGTTTGTCAGAAGTTTCCTAATCCCAAAATCTAATATTTACTGAATATAGTTATTGAACAGAAACTGAAATGTTGTATCCCCACTGCTTTTTATCCAATTTCTGGTGGATTCAAATGAGAGAGAGAGAGAGAGAGAGAGAGAGAGAGAGAGAGAGAGAGAGAGGCACTGGATAGGAGATTCATTAAATTATGAGGTTATGGAGAAAAAAAACGAGATCATAGTTGTTGGCACACATACGCTTCCAGAAACTTCTGCAGTCCCTCCATACGCCGGACCACCTGCAATCTGTTGTTGAGGCTGAAGAAAGGTTTTGCAGGAGAAAGTTTCGGCACCTGGCTGAGGACAGGAAAACAAAAAGCATAAATGAGTAATAAACGAGTGAAGCATAATATGTAATGTATGTCTCACACCGAAACAGCTTTAATGGTAGATTCCTGGACTCAGTGCGCCCTCTAAAGGTGTGCTGTGGTAACTGGCATCATGTTAGCAGCAGAACATTAAATGAAGCTTCTTTAGATGGACTTGTTTGTCCAGCACGTCCCACTGATGCTTGCTTGGATTGAGATCTGTGGACTCTAGACTAGAAGCAACACCTTGAACTTTGTGTTTTTCAAACCGTTCCTGACTGGTATGACAACAGAACACTGCCCAGAGAATACACTGTCTCTTACGACTTGCCCTTGTCCCGAATGTGATCCATCAGGCCATCTTCTTCTCTCACTCCATGGTCCAGTTCTGATGCTCATGTAGCAATTGTGTAGGCCAGAGGTGTCCAAACCTCATCTTCACATCAGGGACAAATGTTGGGATCCCCCATTTCAGGGATTCCCTCAGGCATTGCTTCATAAAGAAATGCCTCAGGGAATCCCTGAAATGGGGGATCCCAACATTTGTCCCTGATGTGGAGATGATGTCACTGGACCTAGCATCAGCCTCCAGTCAATGCTGTGCATATTCCACACTGTGCCATGCTACTGCAGGACCCATAAACAACCAGTGAACCCTGGTCAGCTTGCCACAAGAATTTTTGGATGGATGAAGTTTTTGCTGCACAGATTAAATTATGATGGCCCCCTGTGCACACATCACAACTTCAATAATTGCACAATTCCTGGTTACCCCACAAGTCCAGAACAGACTGATGTGTATTCCTTGTATATTCATTGCCATGTGGTATGTTTCTGCTTGATCAGGGAGATTTGTAGCGTGTCAGGAATCTGCATCCATGAGGGAATCTAAATCCTAGAAAAGCACAAATTGCCTGCAGCACCAACAAACCTGCCTGAACTTTGCCCCAGTCCTGGTGGAGATAAATTGATCCACTACAACCAGTTCAATGGTTTGTTCCATGCTGTGCTTCTTTCCCTGCACCCACACAAAAGAGTGTATATATATATATATATTTTCCTGGAAACTAGCTGACAGTAAACCTTCTAAGTAGTTAGCATGGTAGCATCTTGCTAGTTCTTGATCTTGAAATCGATGGTACCCTGGAGTTTACTCACAAGAGAAGCGCATTGTCTTGCAATCTCTGACGCAGCCACACAAACTCACTGTATCTTCTTCTCACACACGAGGTCTTCCTCTGGAAACACATGCTATTTGTCTTAAACACAACAAAGAAGACATGAAACACGCTGGTTAGACAGTTAACAGAAAAAAATTGTTTAATATTGCCACATTTTAGGATTTTAATCTAATGGCTGTGGATATTCAGTGAATGGATATTCAGTTACTGTACAAACAGAAACCCCAATTACAGCGATAATGCACTGCTGAAACACAGTTATAAAGACCAGGACAGTGAAGCTGTTTATATGGATGGACTGAAATAAGGAATATACTGTAGAGATGGAGGAGATGTTAATGCGTGAAAAGGATCTTTGGCCTTACATGAAGATAGATCTCATAGTCGATGTGCGTGTGCCAGAAATCCTCTTTGTGAAACCGGGGATCTCGTACCCTTACACTTAAAAATTCCTGCAACACATATACAAATGAAAAAAAAAGTAAAGAAGAGAGAGAAAAAAAGAGAAATCAAATCAGGATTCTGTAATTAAAAAATGGAACCAAATCTGTGATTGTGTTTCACACCCGTGTCTCCACAGAGTTCAGACCAGGAACCAAACAGGAGCCAGCCCTAGTTTGGGCACTTAAGTGTCTGATGGGGTGAGACTAGATTTCACGGTCATGCAAATTAGATGGAGAACTTTTAGAAAGACCTGCAGTAGGTCTGGTGCTGGATCGCAGAGTCAGCATTATTATCATACACATCAGAATCTGATCACCATCACTGTCTGTGCTGGACGATCTTTAATGAAATGCGTTTCCTGGATGATTGGGCTTTGACATCATTTACTCGAGATCTGAATTTTACAATCTAACATTTTTTCCGCTGATTTTCTTCTTCTAGCTATTTGATTTCACTTTCATTTCCATATAAAAATTCATAATAAAAACACTTTTGTCAGCTTCCGGCTCGACTCTTGAGTCAGTCCATTATAACAGACCCAATTCCTGACATCATATGTGTCTGATCGCTGGAGAATCCAAACTAAGCCTTCATCATCCTCACTACAGCTGCTAACTCTTCAAAACAGAGACATAAGACATGTTCGGAAAAAAAAACCATTATGGATCTACTGTAACGTATAAAAAACTGTCCTTATAAGACCGAACAGTACCTTTTTCATGAGACCGTCACTAGAGTCATCCATGTCCGAGAAGAGAGACAGGAACGCTCTGTAATGGGAGGAAAAAAATGAGATTCAGATTGAAGCATTCAGCACAGTGTTTAATAAGAAGTGGGAACATATTAAAGAGGATTAGAAATTAAGCTCTTTATACATTAGTGTACACAGAGAATCCGTGTGTTGATGCAATAGTGGGTTAGAGAAGGACTCTGGACCACAGGCTCTGGAAATTAACTCTGGATTACTGGTGCTGGGCCACAGGTTTATTAAAGACAAAGTGGAGCGATGTTAAATCAGGTCTTAGCTTTAGTACAAATCCTGCTGCGTAACATATGCTGTGGATTTTGGATCTTAGGGACCGGGCTGACAGTTTTTAATAAGTATTATTGGCATTGGAAAAATTTACAGCACTCTACATTCACTTTCCACAGCAGGCTGAGCTTGTTCACCTTTCTCTGCTAAACTCCACATGCTGGATAAATACTACTCTGGCATCCTTACAGCACCATCTGACTAACTCCCATCTACTGCCAATGATTAAAACTGCTCACTTATATAATGGGCTGCTTGCAGGAAACTCCACCAGTATACACAATCATCTAAAGCCTGAGTTGCAGCCTCGTGAGACGCAGAGACTCTACCTGACGTTCCTAAAGCTTAATATACGGACTCCATTCTTCCTAATGATAATTCTTTCTCATTTCTAATACAAATCCTGAGCTAATTACAGTCTCATCCACTCAGTGAGCTACGTTTTGCTCATGCGCAGAACAGGGACACAAGACGTTTCAGACGTTTCAGTGTGGGTGAGGAACTTTTCGGAAACGATTGAAAACAAAAGGGTGAACGTGGAGCGTTTTTAAACGAAAACACCATTTTCAAATGAACCTGGATTAATGTACTGTAGATGTAGACTTGGTAATACCTGAATGTGTAACTTTCAGAAAAGTGGTCTTCTTCTTCTTCTATTTCTTCTTTCGGCTGCTCCCTTTAATGGTTGCCACATTCACACACATGTACTCTGTTTTACTCCTACTGACTTTAATTCCCCTTCTCTCCAGCACGTACCTCCAGGTTCTTCTCCACCTGCTCCCTACTCTCACCACAAATCACAGTATCATCCACAAACATCATAGTCCAGGGAGACTCCTGTCTGACCTCGTCCGTCAACCTGTCCATCACCACTGCAAACAGGAAAGGGCTCAGAGCCGATCCTTAATGCAGTTCCACCTCCACCTTGAACCAGTCTGTCGTTCCTACTGCACACTTCACTGCTGTCACACTGTCCTCATACATGTCCTGCACCACCCTCACATACTTCTCTGACACACCTGACTTCCTCATACAATACCACAACTCCTCTCTCCACCTTGTCGTACGCTTTCTCTAAATCCACAAACACACAATGCAACTCCATCTGACCTTCTCTATACTTCTCCATCAAGATTCTTAAAGCAAATATGGCATCTGTAGTGCATCCATATTGGAATGCATCTTTTATACATCCTTTATTGCTCTAACTTACAGCACATTCTTTCCAGCTCGGTCCCTCTGCTTGGCTAATCGGTACAATGGTCTGACCCCTGGAGCACAGACAGTTAAAGGGCACTACAGTGGTAACTTGGCGGTGCTGGAGATTAAAATCCCGAACTTTTGATTAGCTTTAACCATGGAGCTACCATGTCCCAATAACGTGTGAGCTGAATATTAAGTACATAGTTTGTTTTGTTTTGAGGACTGTAATCCATGTAGATATAGACTCTAGCAAGACATTCACTTCATTCTATCTTCTTTAAAAATATTTTATATTTTGGAATAAAATTAAAATCTTTCCTAGAAGTGTAAAAGTTTATTTCGAAAAGCCACAAAATTAGGAAGGGGACACAAATCGGCTAATCATCTCCCTGTGTTGACGTTCCTGCAAATGGAAGGTGTGTTTTTTGTATTTTACTGCCTCCTAGTGGTCATATAAGAGTCTAAGTGGACACTGTTTATAATGCATGTAATGTAAATGTATGTTCAGATTTTGCAGTCGTGAATCTTCTGTTCTTCTGTTCATTATTATTTTACTTGCCAAAGCTATCAGGACACCTGACTTTTCCAGCCATCAGTTTTTTCTCTAAACTGTCACACAAATTTGGAGACACACAATTGTATATGACGTCTCTGGATGCAGGAGCATGACATTTTGCTTTCACTTGAACTTGAAGACTCAAACCTGTTCCAGAGTTTCCTTCTATGATCACAATACTAAACCCCATGCAGAAGAGTCTCTGGTTGGTACAGGACAGAGTCCAAACCATCATCCACAGAATATTTCCCACCAAACTGTTTCATTGTAGAATGCCATGAGTGGTGGAGACACATTCATTATAACACAGAGAAGGTGTATTTTTATTATTTATTTATTATTTTTATGTGGATGATTTAAAACCCCAAAGGGAGGACATTATCCCTGTCTACGAGTCACTCGAGTCTGGACGAGATATTTCAGAACCTGAACCAACTCTATCCTTACTCAGCATAATGATACCATCTGCCATGACCAGGTCAGGACTCACAGGAAGAGGAATATTATTAAAAATAATAACCACTTCTATTTATAGGAAAATCTTTATTATTCCAGATGAGATCATTAGATGTAGAAAATAATGTGTGAAAATCAGAGACCATGCTGATGGCACATGTTCAGACAGAGAGAGAGACGTGTTCAGAGAGATAGAGACAGGGTGTTCAGACACACAGACACATGTTCGGACAGTGTCTACTGTCCGGACAGAGACAGGGTGTTCAGAGACACATGTTTGGACAGTGTTTAGAGAGAGACAGGGTGTTCAGAGACACATGTTTAAACAGTGTTTAGAGAGAGACAGGGTGTTCAGAGACACATGTTTGGACAGTGTTTAGAGAGAGACAGGGTGTTCAGAAACACATGTTTGGACAGTGTTTAGACAGAGACAGGGTGTTCAGAGACACATGTTTGGACAGTGTTTAGAGAGAGACAGGGTGTTCAGAAACACATGTTTGGACAGTGTTTAGACAGACACAGGGTGTTCAGAGATACAGACACATGTTCAGGCAGAGACAAAGACACAGCCCGTAGAGAGCCACGTGTCCAGGTCTAGGTTGTGTTCGCGGCAGCCCCCCACGCGCTGTTTTCTCTTTTTAAACGAATTGGCTGTGCGTGATGACGCAGTGTGGGCGGAGCGTGACGGCGCGCATGTCTCTGAGGGTTGATATCAGTACAGGCCTGAGGTTGATGTGGAGCGGCGGAGTTTCTTCACCTCGGTGCAGATTGGATTCGGTTATAATCCGTTGAAGGTAAACGGGTGTGGGAGCAGCGCGGGCGGGCAGGAGGCGCTTAGGCCTCGGCCTGGGGTTCGGTTCGGGTTTAGATTCAGAGGAATTCGGTCTTTGGTCTTCTTTTGTTCACTGCTTTTCGCGCCCATGCGGCTTCCACTGTGCGCATGCGCATCGAGAGCGTCCTGTTTATTCTACTTCTATCAAACCGTGTTTAAAGATGGCGAGTGTGTGTAGGTTAATTAGGATCATCTCGTGTGTGTAGGTTAATTAGGATCATCTCGTGTGTGTGTGTGTGTGTGTGTGTGTGTGTGTGTGTGTGTGTGTGTG
>JAAIIK010020054.1:74985-92561 GCA_014706435.1 Silurus glanis | reverse complement strand
CTTTTTCTTTCGGCTGCTCCCATTAGGGGTCGCCACAGCGGATCATCCGTCTCCATACCACCCTGTCCTCTACATCTGCCTCTTTTACACCAACTACCTGCATGTCTTCTCTCACCACATCCATGAACCTCCTCCTTGGCCTTCCTCTTTTCCTCCTGCCTGGCGGCTCCATCCTCAGCATTCTCCTACCAATATAACTCATGTCCCTCCTCTGCACATGTCCAAACCATCTCAATCTCGCCTCCCTCACCTTGTCACCAAAACATCCTACATGGGCTGTCCCTCTAATAAACTCATTTCTAATCTTGTCCATCGTCGTCACTCCCAACGAAAACCTTAACATCTTCAGCTCTGCTACCTCCAGCTCCACCTCCTGTCTTTTACTCAATGCCACTGTCTCTAAACCATACAACATCGCAGGTCTCACCACAGACCTATAAACTTTCCCTTTCATTCTTGCAGATACCCTACTATCACAAATCACTCCTGTCACTCTTCTCCACCCACTCCACCCTGCCTGCACTCTTTTCTTTACTTCTCTAACACACTCTCCATTACTTTGCACTTTGCATTAGGTTGCACTTTGCACCTTCTCCACCTCTTCTCCCTGCAACCACACCACTCCACTGCCCTCCCTCTCATTCACACACATGTACTCTGTCTTACTCCTACTGACTTTCATTCCCCTTCTCTCCAGCGCATATCTCCACCTCTCCAGGCTCTTCTCAACCTGCTCACTACTCTCACCACAAATCACAATATCATCCACAAACATCATAGTCCAGGGAGACTCCTGTCTGACCTCGTCCGTCAACCTGTCCATCACCACTGCGGGCTCAGGGCCGATCCTTGATGCAGTCCAACCTCCACCCTGAACCAGTCTGTCTTTCCTACTGCACACTTCACTGCTGTCACACTGTCCTCATTCTACCCCATATTTCTTTTGCCCTAATTCCTAGAATCACTACAAAGGTTCTGCTACACTCGAACAAGTAATAATGTAATATGTATATGTAAAATACTACATTTCATTCTATCAACGTGAGTCAATGAGGTTGTTTTATACACACAGTTTACAGTAAGTAGTAACATTGTAAATGTAATCAGTGAATAGACAAATCTCTTTAACTGTCACTTTGCTATTCGTTTTTATTTGTTTGTTGTCTTAGTTTGTAAATCATTAAATATGATTTTGTGATTCGTTAAAATGGATCGTTTGTCGAATAATAATTGAATATCAATGGCCAGAAAGTTGATTCATAGATTTTCTAATAGTCTAGAAGGTTTAACAATGTAATAAGCAAATCATTTACTAAAATATAGCTACAATGCAGCGCTACATACAAATGTAACATTTGTAATTAACATTAACATTAATACGATATAATTTTCGTTCTTACTGTTCTTAATGTACAATTTAAAAGCATCATGTTTTATCCATCACCCGATCACGTAAAGTTTTGACCTGTGTACTTAGGGTACTGTATTTAAAGACTAATTTAAACATGAATATTCAGATGTTAACATCAGGACATGAAGAAAACACGTTTAAAGAACTTTTCTTTCTTTCGATTTGTCATTTTAAAAGGTAAATATGTTTCCATTGTCACATTATAGCTAGATTGATTGAACTCTTATATTTGTGTTGAATTCTTTAGATGGAACAAAGATTATAATCCAACTATAGCTGGAAGTCATGAAAGCTCAGATGTGAAAAGTAACTTAACTAACTTAATTAACTTAACTTGTACTTAACTACATCTAAATCATATCTGTTACTGAGTCAAATAAATAAAATAAAAATAATGCAACGTGGAATGAAATCGTAAATAATCCCGTAAATTTACTTGTACTAAAGTAAGATTTCATTGAATTAACAGTACTTTTGCTTGAGTAGAATATTTTATGACTCTTTCCACTTTTGAACAAAATAAAACAACACAATTATTGTCAGGCTCATATGAATCACTTGTGTTGTGTACACTAGAGAGTACTGTGCTCCCAAAAATGTCAACCCTCTTCACACTTTTATTTTCTGTATATCAGGTATCAGGTAGTGATATCATTATTTACTACCTTCAATGGAAAATACTGTAAAAGATCTTACTGGATCAGTGAACATCAAGAGGGAAATTTGTTTCATTGTTACACTTTTGTAACATTTGGATGTGACAATTTTTATGTTACACTTATGTTACACTTTTTTATATAAAATACCATCAATTCAATCTGTGCCAGCAGACCCCCTTAGACAATCGACCCTTACTTATTTATTTGTGCTTTTTGGTCTGTAGATTGAGGGGGAGTGGTGGCTCCAGCGGTTAAGGCGCTGGGTTATCGATCGGAAGGTCTGGGGTTCAAGCCCCGGTATCGCCAAGCTGCCACGCTTGGGCCCTTGAGCAAGGCCCTTAACCCTCTATGCTCCAGGGGACCCTTACGAGAAAAATAAATCAAGGACCGTCACGTCGGAGTGACGTGGGGCCGCCTTCCCGTGGGCTCACCACCTGCAGGAGGGACCGTAAGGGACCGGTGCTGAGAGGATCGGGCAGCAGTCGAAGGCGGGGGTCTTGACAACCCGATCCCTGGACATGGAGAAGTGTCTAGGGAATCCGCTTAGACTGCTGCCCCCGCGACCCGAATTACGGATAAGCGGGAGAAGATGAATGAATGAATGGTCTGTAGATTATTAATCCTGCAAGGTACAGTGCTCTTGCGGCCTGTGTTTTACAACACCTTTGCAACCTAAAATGTAGCTATATATTAGGGTATTCTATTATAATTTTTTTTTTTACAAGTTAATGTTATTATAAACTGTATTACTTACAAGGTTTGTTTTACATCATTTGACCAGGGACCTGATGGAGAGATGTCTAGTTTTCTCTATTTGTACTGTAGAATGTAATGTATAGGCTATTAATGACTGATACTGTCATTGATAATCATTGTATTGTTACTGTAGCATTCAGATGGTCAGCTGTACTACAGAAGATACAACGGTACTGCCCATGAACTGAAATTGAAGGTTGTCTGTTGTGCAGAGGATGCAAAATAAATGTTTTATAGAGTGATAATTTATTTTTAAACAGGTGGCTGAATGTGTGGCATGTCAGGCCACCAAGGCATCAATTAAAGAAGAGGTCAAATCAATCAATCAATCAATCAATCAATCAATCAATCAATCAATCAATAATTTCCTTGACACCCACACCACATTATTTTTAATTGCACATGTATGCAACAGAATATTAACATAATTTCCTGAATATTTCTTTATAAAACGATTTATAATAAACGATTTATAATACATTTTTATAATATTTATCGCAAGGTCACGGAACCCTTTGAATTTCTGGGGATGGATCGGATTGGGAAACTCGCTTGCACAGACAGTGGAAATCAATATACAGCACAGAAACGCATTCTCACAGACTAAGTTAGGGATTTTTTTATTTAGGTAACATTAATAGAAACAACTAAATAACCAGACTGAAATGGGGCAGATAAGTAAACTATTTAAGAGTCCTAGCAAGGTTTAAAACACGGGTCTGCAGAATCTGCATAGATTCCTGCAAAGAGAATTATTAATATGGTTGTTTAACTTTTTATGTGTTTGAAGGAAAACTTTGTGAAGGAAACTTTGTTTAAATATAAATCGTTGATATAAAATGCACATCTACCTCTTCATTATCTAAACGATTGATGTCATCTCGAAGGAGTTTTTTTTTTTCTAGATCCTCTGGATCAATGCCAAGATGTAACAAAGTATTTGCAGTAGTTTACCACAAAAATTTGCTTCTGATGTACAAAATTCATCTCTACATTAAAATGTGTTGTTCCACGATATCGCTTTTATGCGTCAAAAGGGATGCAATTTTTTTGTCTTCGCTTTGAAAGTAAGTCATTTTAATTAGCTCATTTATGTAATTACTCTGAAATGTCAGTGTGATCTCGGGAAACACAATTAAGTTGCTAATTATGGTGGCTTATTTGACTTTAGAATAAAATTGCTTCTTTTATTTTTTTCCTCTTTTAGTTTGCTGAATTTGACCTTCGAGACGAGCCAACTGTTTTCCTCAACACACCAGAAGGAGTGGAAGAATTGAGAAAATCAGCAGTGGTCACTCTTCTCCAAAACAGCGGTATGTGTAATGTACAGCATCAGTCATAACATTACTATTTTTTATGGGGGTTTTTTTTACGCTCATCGAGCCTGCATTTTTTTGATCAAAAATACAGAAAAAAAAGCTTTTTTTTTTGTAAATCTTTGTTTTCTATTTTAACATATGAGCAAATCAAATTTATTTCTATGATGCAATACTGAATTTCCTTCAGCCATTACTCCAGTTTGTAGTGTCACACTTCAGAATTCATTCTAATATTCTGGATATTATCAAAGTTTTGATAAAACTTGTGATTTTTTTTTTTTTTTTTTAGGATTCATTGGTTTTTAAAAAAAGAACAGCCTTTATTTAAAATGTAATAAAAAAAAATTCCTGCTTCCATGGATTTCAATAGAATCCATTTGAATCAATGGGTTCATTTCATAAGATTCCATCATGCAAAAACAAGTTATCTAAAGGTGTGTGTGCTGCTACTAACCTGTTTGGATGTTTTAATTCATCAACCACTCTGGTTGTAGTTAGTTCTATTTTTCCATCTACTATTCACCCATTTGTTAATAAATTGTATCCACTTTACTCAGCGTTCTCCTGAGTATGTTCCCCGACAAACTGTTTTCGACACTGATGATAAATCAGCATATTCGAACGATATCTGAAGGATCATGTCACACTGAAGACTCTAGTAATGGCTGATGGATATTCAGCTTTGCGTCACAGAAATAAGTTCATATTTACATATGTTACAGTTTTTTTTTTCAGATGCTTTGGAGCGTTTTGTCGAATCATCCTTAATATTTGCAAACCAGGAAGTGCATTTCTCAAAACGACGTGTAAACAGCACAACACATTGAATTTCTTGCAAAAGCCTGAACTGTTCTCAAAATTCTCAGTTAATTTCTCAAAAGTAAGTATTTGAGTCAATGAACATCTCATTCCCATCAATTTCTGTATTTCTTCATATAAACTATGGTTTGGATTATCGTGATTAAAAATGCAGAAGGTCTGAATTTCTTCTGTTTGGCATCTATGAATTTCAGCAGCAGAAATGTATTTGTTTTATTGCATATTTAATTTCTATTGATTGTAAGAGGAATTTACACTTTTACTGTACTGTATGAGTGTGCGTTCGTTTCCCGGTTTTCAGAGTTTATAATTCTGTGTTTTGTCGCCAGCTGAAGCTTCACCAGATTCACCTTTGACCTATTTTGGAGAACCAGTTGATTATTGGTTGATCTGATGCCGTTCGCTCGCCTTCATCAGTGATGTTCAAGATTCATCTGCACAATTCATCAATTCAACACATTTACACAATAAAGTTTACTAGACATTTTAGATAACAGATGATGACAACAGGTTTAACCATTTTGAAGCTGAGATGTTTTGGAGGTTTAAACTATTCAGGTGAAACCAGTAGAATATATTTTGATCAACATGAACATAAACAACTGATAATGTAGGAAACAGCAGACACTCTACACAATCCATTAAATGAACGTACCAATGCGTTGGCAGTTTGATCAAAGCGACGAGAAAATGTTCTGATGTGCACAGGTGACGACGTGACGTTGCGGTTGAACAAGTAGTTTTGAGAATTTCAATTCTGATCTGAGAAAATCCAATATATGCAGCATGATTAGTATAAAAGACTTCTTTAAAAAAAAGTTAATAGTTTAACTTAAGTTTTAACAAAACTTTTGACTGGTTCTAAATTTGCAAACTATTTCAGAGAAGCCTGGAATTTAATTCAATGATTGTTTGTTTTCTTTACAGTTCCCTTGGATGTGTTTAGCAGACCTTTACCTGTACATTGGGTTTAAATGAGATATATTTTCTTTTGCAATGCTTAGTGCTTAGTGTACTACTATGTGTTTACTGTTTACTATGATCACAATTATTCATCATCATCATCATCATCATCATCATCATCATCATCATCAGTTTCTGAGCTCTGAGTTCACTGGTCATTTCGATTCATCTCAGTGACTTGAATCTTTTCATTCAATTCTACCAAATGATCCTTCAAATGACTCCCTTTTCTATACTGCAGATCAGGACCTTCTACTGGACAGAGGAAATGGGACTGGGACACAAGATGTAACTGAAAAAGAAGAAAATTACTGTACATGAGGGAAGATTCATTGTAATTAAACACAAATAAAATAAAAAGCTACCAGTTATTATTACACATTCCGAATATCCAGGATGTTTAATCTTTATCACACCTGATAAGACACTGAAAAATGAAAATCATTTGATTTACACAGGTAGAATTTGGTGTGGATTTGATTAGTTGCAATGAAAACCTGCACCCACACCGACACTATGGGAAAAGATTGGACACCCCGGTCATATATTATAAACCACATTAAAACACTTTCTGTCTCCTTCTGACTGTCAGGATCTGGGAGAATTCTGTGACTGTGCTTCTGGTTTTTTCGCCACCAGATGTCGCCATTGGCCCCCTTCCTCCTACTCTATACGCCCTATCCAACAAAACTCCCTGATCGTGTTCCTAAAGTTCTCCACCTGCTCCTTGTTAGTCTTCTGTGTATTTAGTTCCCCATTGCGAGTCTGGTCTTGTTGGTTTGTTGACGCTACTGTCCTGTTTCTTGATGTTTCCTTCGTTTTTTGTTGTTTTTTTGTTATTTTGTTGTTATGTAAGTTACTGTGCGTGTCTTTATGTCCAGGTGCCGTTAAGTTTTTTATGTCTTTAGGTCTCTGTCTTCATTTCCTCATGTCTTTGTTTTTTTTGTCTTGATGTGGGACATACTAAAGTGAAAAATGGCTTAACGTGGCTTAATGTGAATATCTGTACATTTATTTAACAACACTTTTACTCTGTATATACTGCATTATTTAACTGTCTGGTTTACTATTGTTACACTATGTCTGTACTTCTCCTGCATTGGATGATGCCAAGTCAAATTCCTTGTGTGTGTAAGCATACTTGGTAATAAAGCTATTTCTGATTCTAATGTGATAAGACTGTTTTTAAAAGACCAAACTCAGTAAACACATTAATAATAAAGCATACTATGTACAGACAAGCAGATAAGTCCAGAATACAAACAAGTTTAATTGCAGATATATATTGCGTATATATATATATATATATATATATATATATATATATATATATATACATATATATATATATATGTATATATATATATATATATATATATATATACATACAGTCAGGTCCATAAATATTGGGACATCGACACAATTCTAACATTTTTGGCTCTATACACCACCACAATGGATTTGAAATGAAATGAACAAGTTGTGCTTTAACTGCAGACTGTCAGCTTTAATTTGAGGGCATTTACATCCAAATCAGGTGAACGGTGTAGGAATTACAACAGTTTGCATATGTGCCTCCCACTTTTTAAGGGACCAAAAGTAATGGGACAGAATAATAATCATAAATCAAACTTTCACTTTTTTAATACTTGGTTGCAAATCCTTTAAAGTCAATTACAGCCTGAAGTCTGGAACGCATAGACATCACCAGACGCTGGGTTTCATCCCTTGTGATGCTCTGCCAGGCCTCTACTGCAACTGTCTTCAGTTCCTGCTTGTTCTTGGGGCATTTTCCCTTCAGTTTTGTTTTCAGCAAGTGAAATGCATGCTCACTCGGATTCAGGTCAGGTGATTGACTTGGCCATTGCATAACATTCCACTTTTTTCCCTTAAAAAACTCTTTGGTTGCTTTTGCAGTATGCTTTGGGTCATTGTCCATCTGCACTGTGAAGCGCCGTCCAATGAGTTCTGAAGCATTTGGCTGAATATGAGCAGATAATATTGCCCGAAACACTTCTGAATTCATTCTGCTGCTTTTGTCAGCAGTCACATCATCAATAAATACAAGAGAACCAGTTCCATTGGCAGCCATACATGCCCACGCCATGACACTACCACCACCATGCTTCACTGATGAGGTGGTATGCTTAGGATCATGAGCAGTTCCTTTCCTTCTCCATACTCTTCTCTTCCCATCACTCTGGTACAAGTTGATCTTGGTCTCATCTGTCCATAGGATGTTGTTCCAGAACTGTGGAGGCTTTTTTAGATGTTGTTTGGCAAACTCTAATCTGGCCTTCCTGTTTTTGAGGCTCACCAATGGTTTACATCTTGTGGTGAACCCTCTGTATTCACGCTGGTGAAGTCTTCTCTTGATTGTTGACTTTGACACACATACACCTACCTCCTGGAGAGAGTGTTCTTGATCTGGCCAATTGTTGTGAAGGGTGTTTTCTTCACCAGGGAAAGAATTCTTCGGTCATCCACCACAGTTGTTTTCCGTGGTCTTCCGGGTCTTTTGGTGTTGCTGAGCTCACCAGTGCGTTAATTCTTTTTAAGAATGTTCCAAACAGTTGTTTTGGCCACGCCTAATGTTTTTGCTATCTCTCTGATGGGTTTGTTTTGTTTTTTCAGCCTAATGATGGCTTGCTTCACTGTTAGTGACAGCTCTTTGGATCTCATCTTGGAGAGTTGACAGCAACAGATTCCAAATGCAAATAGCACACTTGAAATGAACTCTGGACCTTTTATCTGCTCATTGTAATTGGTATAATGAGGGAATACACACACCTGGCCATGGAAGAGCTGAGAAGCCAATTGGCCCATTACTTTTGGTCCCTTAAAAAGTGGGAGGCACATATGCAAACTGTTGTAATTCCTACACCGTTCACCGGATTTGGATGTAAATGCCCTCAAATTAAAGCTGACAGTCTGCAGTTAAAGCACAACTTGTTCTTTTCATTTCAAATCCATTGTGGTGGTGTATAGAGCCAAAAATGTTAGAATTGTGTCGATGTCCCAATATTTTTGGACCTGAATGTGTATATATATATATATATAAGATAATTTACAGTGTGTGTATATATGTGTGTATATGTATAATTAGTTTAAGGTACATATATGAATGTTGTACTTTTTAAATTTGAAGTAACTATAGATAGTGTCTATCATTTTAAATGTTATGCTCATGTCATCCTAGTGTATCTATATTAATGATTTATTTGATAAGAAATATTCATGTGAAAATAATTTGTTTATTTTAAGCAATTTTTGAGTACAACTATGAACAGTAAATAGAATAAAATTTGTCATAGAATTTGAAGTAACTGCCTTATTTACATATGTTAATATTACACGTCATAGACTAGTTTATCTATATTTTATATATAGAATGTGTTTTTCTATATACATAATGTGTTAAGTACAAGAGATCAAATTCAGTTTTATTAAACAATGAAACCTGTGCTATTTCATTTACTCTAACACATTTCATTGTGTTGTTTCAACAGTTTCTGCTTCAGCAGGAGCACAAAAACCCCCCAAAAACGTTTATGGCAATCAGTGCAAGCAACAATTAACCGGTCAACTGACTTTGTGAATTTATGGTGGAATCACTGTCTGCAATTAACACTATTCATCGCTGTGCTTTGGGTCACACTTACATGTCGATAAGCAGAGAGTCCAGTCTTTGCTGTCTGTGCTGTTCTGCTGTCGTCTTTACAAAGTACTAGTGTAATCTGCTTTGCTTACTGGTACTGTTTGTGTTACTGACTCATGTCTGCACTTTTTTCTTTATTAAACATTGCAGTTTTTCCTGTGAGATTCTGTTGAGAAATGTTGCTAGTTCGGTTAATAATATAATAAATATAAGATTAAAAATAACAGCAATAATAGTAGAAAAGTGGGTTTAATAGTAACAGCAAGGTTGGTTTATTGGTGAGTGGCAGGTGCATTGCGCACAGTGTGCAAAAAAATCAGCCAGAGTAGAGGCATGTGCAAAGTGCACGGAGTATATATGGAACAATGGGTTCCATATGGGTCAAACTTTGATTAAAAAAATACCTAGCTAAAAATAATCTAGAAAATGCTCTGACACTAAAAATCTAAAATATGTTATTACAGCCTGATGAAACTAGTAGCTGAGTGGCTAAAAGGATGTGATCAGTGACAGTTATTGTATGTAATTTCTTCATCTGAATATGAAACACTGGTTCATTCTGGAAAAGAATACACAAGTCCTGATGAGATTAAGATCCTCAACACTGAAAGGCAGAGAACATCATCAGTGTAAACAGTGGGATCTGATCACAACAAAAAAGACAAATCTGATTCAACACACAAACTCTGTAAAAGCTTAACAAATCTCACTTCCCTTCTAATTCTCCTAGAGTATTTTTTTTACAAATCCAGTGCTCTTAGGTGTGATGAGAAGTTGGACTTCAGAGCTGAAGCCAGAGCAACGCAACCTTCATCTGTAATACTGCAGTAACACTTCCTGAAAGAACAAACACACAAAAATGCTCTCATATTCAAACACTCCCAGTTCCGGTGCACAGACCCAGGGAGAGACTGGAATGATGCAAAAGAAGAGTTTATATTTTAACTTTATTTGGACAGATGGTACTTTAAATGTTAGTACTATGACTGGTAAAGGGAGAGAGGAAGCTAAAATGATGGAGAGGAGAAAGGTAGATATGTTGTGTGTTCAGGAGACCAAGTGGAAAGGGAGTAAGGCCAGGAGCATTGGTGGTGGGTTTAAACTGTTCTATCATGGTGTGGATGGAAAGAGAAATGGTGTAGGGGTGATTCTGAAGGAAGAGTACAGTAAAAGTGTAGTGGAGGTGAAGAGAGTTTCTGATAGGGTGATGATAGGAGCTGGAAGTTGAAGGGTTGATGATAAATGTAATCAGTGCTTATGCTCAACAAGTTGGCTGTGAGATGGAGGAGAAGGAAAAATTCTGGATTGAATTAGATGAATGGTAGAAGGTAACCCTAGGAATGAAAGATTAGTGATTGGGGCAGACTTTAATGGGCATGTAGGTGAAGGGAACAGAGGTGATGAGGAGGTTATGGGTAGGTATTGCTTTAAGGAGAGGAATGTGGAAGGGCAGATGGTGGTAGATTTTGCTAAAAGGATGGAAATGGCAGTGGTGAACACTTATTTTAAGAAGAAGGAGGTTCATAGGGTGACGTATAAGAGTGGAGGAAGGTGCACACAGGTGGACTATGTTCTATGTAGGAGATGCAACCTGAAGGAGATTGGAGACTGTAAGGTGTTGGCAGGGGTCAGTGTAGCTAGACAGCATCGGATGGTGGTCTGTAGGATGTTTTGGAGGTGAAGAAGAAGAGGAGGAGAGTGAGGACTAAAAGAAGAATAAGATGGTGGAAACTGAAGGAGGAAGACTGTAGTGTGAGGTTCAGGGAAGAGGTCAGACAGGGGCTCGGTGGTGGTGAAGAGGTGCTGGATGATTGGGCAACTACTGCTGAAGTGATAAGGGACACAGCTAGAAAGGTACTTGGTGTGAATTCTGGAAATAGAAAGGAAGACAAAGAGACATGGTGGTGGAATGAGGAAGTGCAGGAGAGCATAAGGGGAAAAAGGTTTGAGAAACAAAATTGGGATCTGCAGAGTGATGAGAAAAGTAGGCAGGAGTACAAGGAGATGCGGCAGCAGGTGAAGAGGGATGTGGTGAAAGACAAGGAAAATTCATATGAGGAGCTGTAGGAGAAGTTGGACACTAAGGAAGGAGCTAAGGCAGAGGGACCGAGTGGGGAAGGATGTGCTGCAAATTAGAGCAATAAAGGATGGAGATGGAAATGTGTTGACTAGTGAGGAGAATGTGTTGAGAAGATGGAGGGAGTATTTTGAGCAGCTGATGAACGATGAAAATGAGAGAGAGAGAAGGTTGGATGATGTGGAGATTGTGAAGCAGGAAGTGGATAGGATAAATAAGGCGGAAGTAAGAGCAGCGATTAAGAGGATGAAGAGTGGAAAGTCGGTAGGACCGGACGACATACTGGTAGAAGCATGGAGATGTTTAGTAGAAATGGCAGTGGAGTTTTTAACCAGATTATTCACAAGATTCTAGAAGGTGAGAGGATGCCTGAGGAATGGAGAAGGAATGTGGACCAATTTTTAAGAACAAGAAAGATGTGCAGACCTGCAGTAACTACAGGGGAATTAAGTTGATCAGTCACACCATGAAGTTATGGAAAAGAGTAGTGGAAGCCAGGCTGAGAGAAGATGTGACCATCTGTAAACAACAGTATGGTTTCATGCCCAGGAAGAGCACCACAGATGCATTATTTGCTTGGAGAATGTTGATGGAGAAGTATAGAGAAGGACAGAAGGAGTTGCATAGTGTGTTTGTGGATTTAGAGAAAGCGTACGACAGAGTGCCGAGAGAGGAGCTGTGGTACTGTATGAGGAAGTCAGGTGTGTCAGAGAAGTATGTGAGGGTGGTGCAGGACATGTATGAGGACAGTGTGACAGCAGTGAAGTGTGCAGTAGGAATAACAGACTGGTTCAAGGTGAAGGTTGGACAGCATCAAGGATCGGCTCTGAGCCCTTTCCTGTTTGCAGTGGTGATGGACAGGTTGACAGACGATGTCAGACAGGAGTCTCCATGGACTATGATGTTTGCGGATGATATTGTGATTTGTGGTGAGAGTAGGGAGCAGGTTGAGAAGAGCCTGGAGAGGTGGAGGTACGTGCTGGAGAGAAGGGGAATGAAAGTCAGTAGGAGTAAGACAGAGTACATGTGTTGAATGAGAGGGAGGTCAGTGGAGGGGTGCGGTTGCAGGGAGAAGAGGTGGAAAAGGTGGAGGAGTTCAGGTTTAGGTAATGGAGAGTGTGTTAGAGAAGTGAACAAAGGCGTGAAGGCAGGGTGGAGTGGGTGGAGAAGAGTGACAGGAGTGATTTGTGATAGAAGAGTATCTGTGAGAATGAAAGGGAAAGGTTATAGGTCTGTGGTGAGACCTGAGATGTTGTATGGTTTAGAGACAGTGGCATTGAGTAAAAGACAGGAGGTGGAGCTGGAGGTAGCAGAGCTGAAGATGTTGAGGTTTTCATTGGGAGTGACGACGATGGACAGGATTAGAAATTTGTATTAAAGTTTATTAGAATGACAGCGCATGTTGGACCTTTTGGAGACAAGGTGAGAAAGGTTAGATTGAGATGGTTTGGACATGTGTAGAGGAGGGACATGGGGTATATTGGTAGGAGAATGCTGAGGATGGAGCTGCCAGGAATGAGAAAAGAGGAAGACCAAAGAGGAGGTTTATGGGTGTGGTGAGGGAAGACATGCAGGTAGTTGGTTTGAAAGAGGTAGATGTAGAGGACATGGGGGATGGAGACGGACGAGCCTCTGTGGCAACCCCTAATAGGAGCAGCCGAAAGAAGAAGAAGAAGAAGAAGAAGTCATTATTAGTGTATTATTTAGTGATACTGTTGCATTTCTTAACAAACTAATCCATTGATATTAAATTAAGATGCAAAGCAAGTCATGAGGCTAAATAAGAGCTACAATGACCATGCATAATCACTAGTTTAATAACAATTTTAAATTAATGTTTATTGAAGTATATTTCAGTAGATTCTGTAGATGATTTCTCAGTTGACAACACTGACTGTTGTCATAAAACAAATGTAACATTTAAGAATTATATCCACAAATTTTTATTTCAGCTTTTATTTAAGTCAGCTCAGAAGAGGCAACACCAACCTTTTGTGGCCATTCTTAGATTTGATGAATATTTATAATGTAGCTTTTCATGTTGCCCAATGCTCTTCACCAAAATAAAACCATGATATTATCTTATCCAAAAGTCTAAAGACAATGAAAAAAAATTTATGGAAACAAACAAAGAAGACACTATCCCCCACATCAGAGTCTTTTGAGTTTCTTCTGAATTCCTGAGGGTTCTCCATATTCAGAGGTAGCAGATGTTTCTCCAGACACTAAAACAGAAAGATAAAAATATAATTCACTGTTTTTAATTTAAAATTTTGTTTCTATTTTTGCTAAGTTAAATAAAATATATCCCAAACCAATAGATCAGTTATAACTATAATGGTTTTGATTTCAATTTCTATATTAATAGGGTACATAAAATAAGCAAAATACTAACTGATAGGTGGCTCATTTTTGCTCTGCTTTCTTTTTCCTTTAATCATCCTTTGGATTTTCTCCAGGAGTTCAATCACCTGCATCTCATTAGTCTTCACCTTATTATTAAGAACATGATACCTATGCTTACACTGATCTAACAACCACTTGAATTCTGCTTTAGCTCCCTCAACATGCTGCTCAATAGAGACCTCTCCTAACCAATCTCCCCGAGAAAACAAAAGCATAGTGTGGTCCCAGACATCAGCACCCAAAAGCTCCATGTGCTCTTCCACAGTAATTTTGTGTCTCTTCAAAAATGTAGCTCCTAATGGATAAACCAGCAGAAAGGCATGTGGCCCTTCGCCAAGCATCTCAACACCGTGCTTCAGTTCCTGCTTAAATTCATCTGAAGAGGCTTCTGCAGGAACCCAGTTCCAACTTGGTGTATCGACAACAGTGACTTGCATGCCGGCAATTTTGTTTGTTTCCATTACACAGACTTCTGTTTGCTGATCACTTCCAAACACCTCTTTATTCAGGATGGTGTTTCCAGAAGAACTTTTTCCTGCCCACCGTCCGCCCAGCAATATGATCTTTACAGGATCTGTTTCTGCTGGAAAATAAATATTGTAAATAACATATACATACAATATATATATAATACAGCTCTAACTGATGCTGCTATTATAACAGATAGGCAGGTTGTATTTTATTTACAATTTTTAATGTCATGTTATTAGACAAATATTGACTCTGAACTGCTCCAGATAATGTACGTGGCGGTTGTACTGTAGAGGTTTGAATTCTTAACTGGGTTTCTTTCTTTAGTAAAATGAAATACCATTTTACTAAACAAGCTCCAAACCTCTACACTACTCAACCTCTACTGTTATAGCTTGATTGTGCTTGTACTAAATTAAACTGTTAAGTAAGTTTCTTGTCAGGACTTGTCATGTGTATAAGTATGTGAGAACAAAGGGGCTCTCCTGCATGCTGTGTGTGTGTGAGACGTGTGAAAGGTTCCGGTTCCTTTAAGTTTTGAATTTTTTTTTCAATAAAGAACACTTGCTGTGCTCAAGTGATCTGGTCATAGTTGTTTTGTTCTTTCAAATGAAATAGACACAGAAATTTAAACTTTATTAATGTATTTTTCCTTCAATGTACCCACTTTTTACTGCAGGCGTAGGAATGCTTGTGATAAGTCAGTCAATTCAGTGTCATCTTAGATCACCAAACACACACACACACACACACATATATACACACACACACACACACACACACACACACACACACACACACACACACACACACTTCATGGTTCTGTTCAATTTTGGTTCTATCTTAACTACATTTAATCTACTCCTCAATTTTCTTGATAGATCCTGCTACTGATAGAAAACAACTGCCACAAGATACCATTAAAAAAATCCACCTACCTGTTGCTGCAGCTGCCATGTTTCCTCAACGCTCTTTCTTAGTATATCAAACTATAAGTTTGATAGTAGAAGGTGAGTAAAATCATACATCAGGCACGTCTATGATGCCGACAAAATATTTTACCGTCTTCTTGTATTAACAGGAAGCCCTGCATAAGTGAAACTGAAAGGAGCTTACTGTAACTCAAAATTTCGTCATAACCACACTATATGAGTTAACTGTGGTGCCTTTGAAACGCATATGCACAAGGCAAGTACATATAAACAGATCAAAGTCTGAATGAGCTTTCTGCTAAGTGTCCTCACACACACAAGGAATTTGTTTTGATGACAGAACTTTTCTTTTTTTTTGTACTTTAAAAATGAAAGGATAGATTTTCCAGCTTCACCCTCTCACAGTGTCAACCCTGGTTTGAGCCCAAATCCAACATTGAGTTTTTTGGAATAAAACTATTATAACATTAGAAATTGGATTCAAACTGATTTATGTATTTAGTGAATATATTCAAAGTGAACTTTTGGTTCGTTTAATAAATAGTGTTAGCACCGCTATCTTCCAAGCCATTATAATTTACAAGTAAGCTAGTGGTTAAGTTCCATAGTAAGTATTTAAAACAAAAAGTCGTGTAAGTGACAGACATTGGAAACATCATAAAGCATGACAACCAAAAACAAGCATTCCTGAAGATCCTCCACAGATTCCTTGGTATATTTCTTTGACGTGTTCATGACAGTTTTGGAGAACTTCAGTTTCTGACTGTATGCAGGAATCAGATGGACCATGGCATGGTCAGAGTACTCGGTGTAGCTCATGGGATGGCATTATAAGCATGATTTATTGGAGTGTAACAGTGATGTAGAATTTTCTCCTCTCTGATCAGTCATTTAATAGGTTGTGTGTGCGCTCCACACACTAGGTCTGTTCGGGGAGTGTGTGCTGTTTCCACGGTGGCTTGCAGTGGAATATAAACACCAACCAGAATTAATAAATCGATCTCGTGTGGGGAGTAAAAGGCTAAAAAAAGACTTAATATCAGGAAAATAGTGATGGAAAGATCGTCATTTTAGTTATTTGGTTCTTTGAATCTCATTCATCAAAATGAATAATTTTTTTTTTTTAAACGAGTCATTTATTTCATTTTGTTCTGATCCGAAATAAAATAAAATGTTAGATTTACAATAAGCAGATCCCCAACACGTCTACACACACCAATGGGAGTCATGTGATAAAGAACAAACGACTCGCACTAGAAGACCATTAGTTGTAGTTTGTCCAGTTTGTTACACAGTAACAATAATTGATCAGTTAGCAAATGAATTGTTTGCAAAAGGAAAACCATTAAAACAAAATCCATTCCAAACCCATTTTAAGATTAAACACATTATAAAAAAAATATTGAGCCCAATATGTGGAGCGCAAAACACCTGCACAGACTAAATAACAGAGAAAGGTACAATCAGCTAATTAATTAAAATAATAACTGATCATTGCATGTTCATGACTGCATTTGACTACATGAAGCTGGGGTTGGATCTGTGATGATCGCAAATGTTGAGCTATTTTATGAGTTGCTCAGTAGCTCCTAGTTTTATAACCATAAAGACTGTATAAGACTGTAGAAAGATCATTAGTTCTCACTCTCCAGTGTTCTGTATTGTTGAAAGATTTATGATCACACTCTTGATGTCACCCAAATGAGGATGGGTTCCCCTTTTGAGTCTGGTTCCTCTTCAGGTTTCTTCCTCATAACATCTAAGGAAGTTTTTCCTTGCCACAGTTGCCATGGCTGCTCATCAGGGATAAATACACACCATTCACCTTGACTTAAAATTCTGTAAAGCTGCTTTGAGACAATGTCTGTTGTGAAAAGCGCTATAGAAATAAACTTGACTTGACATTTCATCTCATGGCCCCTTACATTTATCATGTGGTCTTCAAGAAGGTCTCAATTCAAACTTTGTCTTTACATAGAATCAAATTTCAAAATCTAAAGTGGCATAAAAAAAATCTAAGAAATAAATTGTATTTACAGAAAGTACTAATGTCAAATAATATATATATATATATATATATATATATATATATATATATATATATA
>JAAIIK010020054.1:32330-74461 GCA_014706435.1 Silurus glanis | reverse complement strand
ATATAATTATTATATTAGGAGCCTTGTCCTTGAGTGTTTGGTGGTCAATTGTGCTTAAATATGTCCGTGGTATTAAATTATCCATATATATATATAAAATCTTATTTACTGCTGTCAGGAATCCCCCTTCCACGCCCTCTTCGGCGGCTGTCAAACCTCGGCATTCCCTCACTCCTTCTCTCGTGCGTGCCCCGCCGGCACGGAGCTGCTCGCAATCGGGCTTCATGGAGAACACCTGAGGCTCATTGCACTTGGGATTCTATACACGGACTGTGTTTTTTTAGCTCTGGACTTTTGTGGACTGCGCCCCCGGCACGCACCATGGACATTCCCTCACACGCTCCTTATCACAGCGCGTATTTGTCTTTCCGTTGGACTTTGTGTGTTTTTGCTGCTGAAACTTTCATTAAAAGAACTCTGTTTGCTGGTGATTCGGCTTCCGATGGTGGTTGGAGTCATCACTCCAAGGCCATAATGTTAGAAATTCTCAGGAAGTGTTTTAGTAATTGAATTACCATCCATTTCATTTATACTATATAAAAAGTCAGCACCTATCATTTTATGTCTGTTTTAGTAAACAGAATCTTGTATACTTAAGCAATTTTATTTACATGTAATTTGTAAAAGAAACATTACAATTAACATCAGCAATGCAACTTACATTTTACATCTATTTCAGTTTTTAAGATATCAGCTGTCAGTGAAGATGAGTGACTGGATGGAAGGTCCAAATGCAATACTCAAGCAGAGTTCAAATATACAGTCTTTAATGAGGGCAAGGAGCAGAGCAGAAATTCTCCACTGTCCAGAAACTTATGAAACCTTAAAAACTGAGCAATGAGTCAGAGAACAGAATAAACAATAAACAAATTCAAAACCGGAGACCAGTAGAAGCAGAGAAAGAGAACAATCTGAAAAGTCCTGAGTCCAGAGCAGAGCAGGGGTGAGGAACAGGATCAGGAACCGGAACAAGATCAGGAACAGGCATTAAGCCAAGAGTACTCTTAGGGATTTAGGAAGCCAGTGACATAATCTGTCCCCGAGTAAATGTTTTAGGTGTCCTTAAATACCGGGTGGCGTGGGAAAAACGGCAAGATGGCCACCAAGAAAAACAATTTCTAAAATCTGTCAGTTCATCTGTTTATTTCTATTCAAAATGCAGGATATCATCTATTGCTGCTGAATGCAGAAGAAAAATGTAATATATTACCACAGCAACAACAAAAAAGAATATTAAGCATTAAATAGCTAATTATCCTGTATACATTTATATCCACCAGTACTATTTAACTGGCAGAGGATGAAATGATGCAGTTATTTATAATAATAATAATAATCTAAGCATTACAGAAAAAAATGTCAAGATTGATGGTTTGAAATTTCTTCATACAAAGAAATGTGTACCCAGTATATTCCACTAATTACTATTTACCCCAAGAGCCTATATATATATATTTGACTTTGAAATGCAGTTAAGTCTCCCAAAATGGAAATACTTCAAAATACAGATCAATGGAAAATCTACTTAAGTACAGGAATTAATTACATTTACTTACATTTAATTACATTACTGTTCATGACTGGTAAACATTTTATGTTGAAAATATCAATACAGGATGCTTCATGTTGGAATACACCATGGATGAGAGTCATGTTGGGAATGATGGAACTACTTAGAGGGGACTGACTGGGAGAATGGTGTCTCAGATCTGAAACCAAGCAATGAAATTAAAATAACTCTTATTTCAATGCACAGCAAATACCCAATGCTCAAACTTCAAAACTCTGCATGAGTCATTGCCTGTGTTCTGAATTGGGAACACTTAGGTTCCCTTCTTGTAAAGCATAGTTAAGGGCTTTAGCGTGCTAGTTGAGCAGAATAAAATGTTAGACATTTTGTACATGTAAATATAAAATGTAAATATTTCATTAGACAAAAAAAAGTGTAAATATTACTTTCTAATTATTATGAATAGTAAAACTCAGAATTATGCAATTTGAGCAATGGCTAAAGACTTATGTCTCCTTGTGAAACACCACTCCATTTGCTTGCTCTCTCCATTTCACTGTGATTCTCTCTGCCATGCTTCTGCTTGATCTGGAAAAAGAGAATAGAACTAATCTCACTAGAATAATGCGGTGTAGAGGCACAAATCTTTTTTTCAACAACTGTAAATAAATGTTAAATAAATATACACAATACAATATAATATTAACATTTCAGTGTGTATGTGTCAGTTTTTTAATGAATGCTCGGGAAAAGAATTTTAGACCCACATTCTTTAACATGTCTTCCTTTAATGCAGGATCATTCACATCCTGACTGGACTGGACCTTCACTCTAATGACTTGCTTTATTAATGTGTTTGCTGAATAGAAACACAAAGATATGTACATTGTGTTTATGTACTGTGTGTGCAGTAGATGTACAGTGCATTTAGAATTTTTTTCAGAGCCCCTTCACTTTTTTTTTCAAATGTTATGTTGCAGCCTGATACTACAATCATTCAAATAGATTTTTTTCTATTTAATCTACACTTAGTACTTCATTATAACAAAGTGAAAACAGAATTCTAGAAATGTCTGTATATTTCTGAAAACATTAAAATAAATGAAATATCACATGCATCTCACACTTTGCAACAAGACATGAAAATTATCTCAGGTTCCACCAATTACTCTTGATTTGTTGCTAAGATGTTGAAAAGTTTATTGATTGGAGACTCAAGACAAGCCATGAGGTCAAAGGAACTGCCTACAGAGCTCTGACAGGATTGTTGAAGGCACAGATCTGGGAAAGGCTACAAATAATTGGTGCTGCTGCACTAAAGAATTTTAAGAGCACGGTAGCCTCCATCATTCCCAAATGGAAGAAGTGAAGAAGTGTAGCACAACCAGGACTTGTCCAAGAGCTGGTCTCCTTGCCACACTGAGCAATCGGGGGGGAAGAAGCTTAGTAATAGAGTTGACCAAGAACCTGATGGTCACTCTGAATGAGCACCGAAGATGCTGTGTGGAAAAGGACAACCATCAGTGCAGCACTCCACTGATCTGGGCGGGAAGAGATGGAAGCCTCTCCTCAAAACCCATGGAAGCCCATTCAGAGTTTGCCAACAGGCACCTGAAGGACTCTCAGAATGTATAGAAAATAATTTTTAGTTCTCATGAAACCAAGATTGAACTGTTTGGTCTCAATTTTAAACTTTATGTCTGGAGGAAACCAGGTACTCATCACCTCTTCAAAACCATCCCAACAGTGAAGCATAAAGCATGGTGGTAGCAGCATGCCCATGGAAGCTTACTGCAAACAGGCACCTGAAGGACCCTCAGACTGTGTGGAACAAGATTCTCTTGTCTGATGAAACCAAGATTTAACAGTTTGGCCTCAATTCTAACAATTCTAAATTCTGCAGCAGGGACTGGGAAACTGGGTTAGGGTTAAGGGAAAGCTGAATGGTGCAAAGTACAGAGATCTCCTTAATAAAACCTATTCCACTGCACTCAGGACGTCAGTCTGTGGTGAAGGTTCACCTTTCTATATGACAATGACCCTAAACACACAGCCAAGACAAGACAGGAGTAGATTAGGGATGACTCTGTGAAAGTCCTACAGTGGCCCAGTCCTCAGCTGAACCCTATTGAACATCTCTGGTGAGACCTGAAAGTGGCTTCCACCGACACTCCCCATCCAACCTGCCCCAGCTCGAGAAGATTTGCCCTGAAGAATAACACTAAATCCCCTAATCCAGGTGTTCAAATCTTGTTGCATCATACCCAAAAAGGGTGCAATTGCTGCCAAAGGGGTTTCAACAAAATACTGTGTAAAGCATCTGGATACTTAAGCATGTCATGTTTCAGTTAGTTTTTTTACTTTTAATAAATGTACATACATTTCTAATTCTGTTTGGTACTAATTCTAAATTGCTTTGTGAAAACTAGATCTTTAAATGATTGTAGTATCAGACTGCAACATAACAACATTAAAAGAAAGTAAAGGGTCAACCCAGATATATTTCACCATATACTGTTCAGGGGAGAGTTTACAAAGTCAGGCCTTTAAGGTCAAATTGCAGAAAAGAAACCATTCCTTTAGAACAAGCAGTAACTAATTACATTTTAAACACCATGACTTTTTTTTTTTTATGTAGAGAGGGTTAAATTATGGTTCTAAATGTGTGAAGGAGGAGGTGTGATAGTATGGGGGTATAAAAATACACTTTGGAATAGTCTTCCTGACAGTGTTCGGGGCTTAGACACACTCTCCCAGTTTAAGTGGAGATTAAAGACGCATCTTTTTAGCGAGTTCTACACATAACACACATCAAATATCATAACCTTGTGCTCCAGAACATCTGATCACATTACATTATCAACTTGTGCTGTTAATATCATGAACAGCAGCTACGCTAATTCCTCCACACTGCTTCTCTTTCTCTACCCATCCCAAGGTTGCACCAGCTCCAGTTGTGTCCCACCTCATGAAGATTATGAACCTTCAAAGAGTTGATGCCCACAAACATCCTGAACCATCTAGAGATGTACCAGCACCATTTGGATTCCACTTCATGTAGAGTTTGGTCATTGGACCTCTTTGAGTGTTTAAAGGCTCTGGCATGGAGAAGCTGGTGTTGGATCTTTGATGATCTCAGGTGTTGAGCTATTTTATTAGTTGCTCCTGGTTCCACAATGACAAAAATGACTGTATAAGACTGTAGAAAGGACATTACTCATAATCATACACTCCGGTGCTCATGGTAGTTCACCCAAATGAGGATGAGCTCCTCTTAAGGTTTCTTCCTGATACCATCTAAAGGAACTTTTTATTTGCCACAGTTGCCCCAGGCTTGCTCATTAGGGATTATATATATATATTATATATATAATTATATAATTTTTTTTTCATAATTCTTACGTTCTATAAAGCTGCTTTGAGACAATGTCCCTTGTGAAAAGTGATATAAATGAACTTGAAAACTGAACTCTCCACAAAGATGCCAAGGTGATAAGAAGATCAGTAACACCATGAAAATGAGTTACAGTACATTACAGGGTCATACAGGGGTTTCCCAAAATGGGTTCCACTCGGAACAGGCCTCGCAATGGTCCATCAAAGAAGTTGAGCCCTTGTGCCGTGTGTCAGGTGCAGAGGCTGCTTAAAAAAACTAGACGCCTGAGTGCCGCAGGTCCACTTGTCAGTGCTCAGACCAGAGGTGGCAAAAGTACACACATCCATTACTTAAGTAGAAGTACAGATACTCATGTTTTAAAATACTCGGGTAAAAGTCGACGTACTGATTATACCTTTTTACTTAAGTGAAAGTAAAGAAGTCTTGGCTTTGACATGTACTTAAGTGAAAAGTAGTTATTACTTCTACCCTTTTTAGCTGTTAACTGGACCTTACATCATATTAATAATAGATAGATAGATAGATAGATACGAAATGCAGTTTGGCATCTACCAGAAGTGCAAAGAGTAGCAATCGTGCAAATAGTGCAGATAAATATGTATCATATTTACAGCATGTGATATATATGTAAGCATATGTACAGTGATTAAATATAAAGGCTATAACAGTGCAGAGATGTGTGGACATCATTAAGAGCCTTTGCTATGTTTCCACACGGACAGTTATATATAATCATAAACATATAATATAATCATAGACATTTTACAGATTTGAATGATGTATTGTTTTTATCTGTACGACCAATAAAGACAGTAATTTAAGTTTGTGTCGCCATTATCAGGGAAAAACCCACAAAATGCCACCCAGAGGTTTAATTGTGTAAAACATGGCGGATTTGGTGTTTGATTTGAGACTTGGCGCAAAAATAAAACAAAAGTGTACTGATTAAAAATATTTTTCGGTCGAGTTTATTTATTTATTTTATATCTAAGTAAAGAAGGGACGTCGTGAATAAGTGTATGTTTTGCTGGAGGTTTTAATTTCGCCTCTTTTATATTTAGTTATTTATTTATGTATTTACATTTTTTTTTTATAAAAATGGTAAAAACAGAAATGCACACTGAATTGATAGCGTGTTAATAACATTTAGTGCCATTTAAAATAATTTGAATTTTGACAGCCAAATATATATATATATATATATATTAGAATAAGAAAATTCCTCTGTACAGTCCCTATCTGTCCAACCCCTTATACATATCGCTCCACATGCCTGTCTGCCTTCACTATTGTTAGGTTCACCATGTGCTCAATCATCCATATTTCCCAGGGGCTCATTTCCATAAGACCAGCACCAGCTGTTGATGTCATTGTACAGTCCAATCCAAGTGATGGAAATGAATTGTTGTCTCTGTGCTTCATTTTGAATCTGGATTATGTTATCGTTACTCTCAATTATAGCCAGGTCAATGTAATTGGCCTTGCAGTAAACTTGAGCATCACTCCATGTTTCCTCTTGTTGGAGTAAAAACAAGACAACATTCCTCCAGAACCCTGGTGCTACACTAAACAACATAGAGCTACAACACAAAACACAACACTACAACAAACCTACTGTATACTCTGAATATACAGTATTGTGCAAAGAGAACTATAAAGACTATAACCAAGGGTGTATGTAAACAAACACAGTGCAGTGCAAAAACGGCAGAAGCAGCAGTCGAGAGGTGCAAAAAACAGCATGTTAACGGTATAGCATGATTAAGTCTAACTAATAAATAAATGGTGGTGGAATGGATTGAGATGAGTAATGAGTGTGTGTTGAGTTCAGGTTGTACAGTTTCAGTAACACACAGTTGAGTGAGTGTGTGTGTGTGTGTGTGTGTGTGTGTGTGTGTGTGTGTGTGTGTGTGTGTGTGTGTGTGTAAGTTTCAGTTTAGTTCTGTGTTGAGGAGCCTGATGGCTTGCAGGAAAAAGCTGTTACACAGTCTGGATGTGACTCCCCGAATACTTTGGAACCGCTTTCCTAATGGCAGGAGGGTTAAGAGTGTGTGTGAGGGGTGTGTGGGGTCGTCCACAATGCTGTTGGCTTTGCGGATGCAGCGTCTGGTGTAAATGTCCATGATAGAGGGTAGAGAGACTTCTCAGCTGTCCTCATTATCCTCTGTAGGCACTTGCGATCCAAGACGGTGCAGTTCCCAAACCAGGCAGTGATGCAGCTGCTCAGGATGCTCTCAATGGTCCGTCTGTAGAACATGGTCAGGATGTGGGGGAGGGAGATAACCTTTCCTCAGCCTTCTCAGGAAGTAGAGACGCTTCTGGGCTTTCTTGGTTATGGAGCTGGTGTTGAGTGACCAGGTGAGGTTATCCGCCAGATGAACACCACGGAATTTGGCGCTCTTGACGATCTCCACTGAGGATCCATTGATGATCAGTGGAGAATGGCTGCTCTGTGCTCTCCTGAAGTCCACAACCATCTCTTTGGTTTTGTCAATGGTCATAGACAGGTTGTTGGCTCCACACCAGGCTGGTGCACCTCCTCGCTGTATGCTGATTTGTCATTCTTGCTGATTAGACCCACCACGGTTGTGTCATTGGCGAACTTGGCGATGTGGTTCGAGCTGTGCATTGCTACACAGTCGTGAGTCAGCAGAGTGAACAGCAGTGGGTTGAGCACACAGCCCCAAGAGGCCCCAGTGCTCAGTGTGGTGGTGCTGGAGATGCTGTTCTCGATTCATACTGACTGAGGTCTCCCAGTCAGGAAGTCCAGGATCCAGTTGCAGAGGGAGGTGATCAGGCTCAGTAGGCTCAGATTCTCAATCAGGTGCTGAAGGATGATAGTGTTGAATGCTGAGCTGAAATCAATGAACAGCATTCGTACCCATGTGTCCTTGTTGTCCAGGTGGGTGAGGGCCAAATGGAGGGTTGTAGAGATGGCATCATCCGTGGAGTGGTTTGGATGATATGCAAACTGCATGGGGTCCAGTGAGTGTGGAAGCTGTGTCTTTATGCGCCTCATGACAAGCCTCTCGAAGCACTTCATCATGGAAGGTGTGAGCGCGACAAGATAGTCGTTGAGGCAGAAGACAGTAGACTTCTTTGACACAGGGATGATCGTCGTTGTCTTGAGGCATGTAGGAACAATGTTGCTGCTCGGGGAGATGTTGAAGATGTTGGTAAAGACATCCGCTAGCTGTTCTGCACATTCCCTGAGCACTCTGCCAGGAATGTTGTCTGGTCCAGCAGACTTCTGTGGGTTAACACTGCATTGAGTTTTCCTCACTTCAGCTATGGTTAGATAGAGCACCTGGTCACTGTTCATGATCGTGATGTTTACATGTTCATGTTCGTGATCGCCTGGATGCCCGGCCACATGCGCCGGGTGTCTCCGCTGTCCTGGAAATGATCGTGGATTAGCATAACGCTCGAGCAGCGCTTCCGACGTCTTCTCTCCTGGCCCCCGGCATCAGGTAACACTGAGGGCTGGGGGCTTGGTCTTTGTGGCCGAGGTCGCAGCAAGCCGAGGTCACGAATGTTCTTGATTACTTCATCATGCAGATTAGTGGTTGCATGATTCCTGTACTGTAACAGCATCTGGTGATCATACACGTGAACACAGCTGTCTATGGTATTCATGTATTGTGAAAAGTCGGGCTAAATACGGTAAAATACCATTTTTGGATCCAGAGGGGCCGCTGCGAGCTGCTGCTGCGCCGCCATCTTGGAAATTATCCGGAGGAACTGAGAAAGTTAATGTAGGCTTAATGTAATGGCTTGGCCGTCTCTCACCTGTCACTGGACATCAGACGGCATCACTGTCACAGGCAGCTGAAGTTGTCTTGCAGTTTTGATGGCCTGGATGCTCTGCCACTTGGGCCAAGTGTCTCTGTTGTGGATTATTTTGGCATGTGCACACTTTGCCTCTCTGATGGATAGGGACAGTTTGGCCCTTTCTATTCTTAAGGCCATCTTGTCCCCTGCTCTGAAGGTGGAGTCTCTAGATTTTAGCAGCTCACGCATTTTTGTGGTCATCCACAGCTCCTGGTTGAAACATGTAGTGACATTCTTGGAGATGGTCACATCATCAATGCACTTGCAATTTCCAGAGTAAATAAAATTGCCTGCATCTTACAGTCACAAACTCCATTAGGGATGAGCAGTAGTTGGAAACAAACATAGAGTTCTTTCACCATTCCGTGTTAATAATAATAATAATAATAATAATAATAGTAAGTTTAATTTATATAGCGCCTTTCCCAAGCTCAAGGATGCTTTACAAGGTAACAGATGAAATATAATGAACATACATAAACAAACATATTCGTCTGACATTTGCCCAGGACGAAGGATCACATGCAGCTGCATGAGTTAAAAGCAGAGACAACACAGACACAAAAACATACAGGACAAGAGATAGAACACTACATAATACATGAAACATACACCACATTTCAGAAAAATTAAGGACTCCTAACACATATGCATTGATTGATAGTGGAGGTTGAAAAGGTGGGTCTTAAGCCTTGATTTAAATTCAGTCAAAGTGGTGATGGTTCTGAGTGCAATGGGTAAGGAGTTCCATAGTATTGGAGCAAAGACAGAAAAGGATCTGCCACCCGCAGAGGATAGACGGTATCTAGGAACACATAGAAGTTCAGAATTTGAAGACCGGAGTGATTGTGAAGGAACATAGGATGAGAGAAGATCAGAAAGATAGGGGGGGAAAGAGCGTTTAGTGCCTTATAAGTGAGCAGTATGATTTTATATTTTATGCGAGATTAGACTGGCAGCCAGTGAAGATCAAATAATATAGGGGTAATGTGGGCAGATTTTTTATTGGAGGTTAACATTGTGGCAGCCGAGTTTTGTATGTACTGTAAACGTGAGATTGAGTGAGCTGATAGACCAGAGAAGAGTGAATTGCAGTAGTCAAGACGGGACGAAATCAGATGCACTAATGTTTCGGCATCATTTCAGATGCACTAATGTTTCGGCATCATTTCTGCAGATGAAAGGTCGCAGTTTGACAATGCGTTGTAAATGAAAAAAAGATGTTTTGGAGAGGCTGCTAATATGGGCATCAAAGGATAGTGAGGGGTCGAGTATGATACCTAAATTTCTAACAGTAGCTGAGGGGAAAATCGTAGTAGCATCCAGATCAAGACTAAAGTCCACAGAGTTGTTTTTTATTAGAGATCCGGGACCAGTTATCAGAATGTCGGTTTTACCCAGATTCAGGCTAAGAAAATTTGAGTGTAGCCATTGTTTTAACTCGCTGACACAAGAGGAGAGTGAGGATATTACATTAACAGAATCTGGTTGACAAGCAGTATATAACTGAATATCATCAGCATAACAATGATAACTAAAACCATGTCTACGAATGATGTTGCCAAGCGGCTGAATGTACAGAATGAATAGTAGTGGGCCAAGAACAGAGCCCTGTGGGACACCCTGTTTAAGTAAGACAGTAAGAGATTTGGAATTGTGTATGGAGATGTGATATTGCCTGCCCGTGAGATAAGAGGAAAACCAGGATAGTGCAGAGCCTGATATGCCTAATTCCGCTAAGCGGGAAAGTAAAATCGTATGACAGACAGTATCAAAGGCAGAGCTGAGGTCTAATAACAGAAGTATAGAGAGACTACCTGAGTCTCCAATGAGTAAAAGATCATTAACAACCTTTACTAGCACGGTCTCCGTGCTATGCTGTTGGCAGAAGCCAGATTGAAAAATATCGAAGAGGTTCCTCACCAAATGTCGCATACAGAGTATCTAGCTTACCCTGGAAATGGTTCAGGAAAGAGCAGCACATAACCATGGATTCAGAGTCACTAAGGCTGTGCTTTGGTGCTTGAGTCAGTTTATTAATTGTGCTAAATAATATTTTGGGCTTATTGCTTGCTTTGTTAATGATGCTGGAGATATGAGAAGAGTGGGCTGTATTTAAGGCCAGTTTGTATTGCTGAAGGCATTCAGCGTATATAAGAAAATGGCCAGTTGAACCAGTTTTCCTGAAGAGACATTCATGTTGTCTACATTTTACTTTCAAACCTCGAAGCTCTGCATTGAACCACGGGGAGGAATGGGACATAGGGACAGACCTAATCTTAGTTGGGGCAAACTCATCCAACAATTTTTCAACAGTACAGCAATACTTGTCATAAATCATAGATGGGCAGTTTAAATTTAGCACATCAGAAAGAGCAGAGGAGGCAATAGAATCACAAAAGGAGCTAGTGTCAACAGTATTTAAATGACGATAACGTATGGTTAGATTTTTGATGTGGTTGACTGAACAGATAGATGTAAAATCAAAGGAGATGAGTCTATGGTCAGAAAGAGGGGTAGCTAAACTGTCAACAGAGATATTGTTCAGACCAGATGTACAAACAAGATCAAGCGTGTGACCATGAGTATGAGTTGGAAAATTAACATGCTGGATGAGGTCAAAACAGTCAAAGACAACATTTAGCTGAGTAGCAGTGGAGCAAGCAGTATCAACATGAATGTTGAAATCACCAAGAAGAATAACTTGGGACGACACAGCACATGCTTGGGTTAGTAGTTCACTGAGTTCTGAGAAAAAATCACTTTGTTGTTTAGGTGGTCTGTAAAACAAAAGCACATGGAAAGAGCTGAGGGATAACTCGCAAAAAACTCTCCAACACGCCGAAAGGCAAAAGTTAACTTCCAGATAACATCCAGACGTATGGAAATTCCTCAGATCGGGAAGCAATCCAAACAATAATTCCGAAACGTGAATTAACACAGCAGGCAAACGAAACAAAACAAAACAAAACAAGACAAAACTAGACAAAACAATAACCCAGCATGGAGCGGCAGCTAGATGCGCACAGCGTTCCCAAACCGGAAGTGACGTAGTGCAGCACAAAACAAGCGGGTCTGACTGAGCTGTGGGGCACCAGCAAAAAAAAAAAAACCACACACACATGACACCACAGTGAGTCTCACCGCACAGAGCTGCATTTCTGTCGACATTAAATGTGGAGAGGTCGTCTAGCTGAATTGCACCATCTGGAACTCAGGCTCTGCAAAAACAAAGACACAGCAGTCTATGGTAATTGGGCCTTGGTTCCTGGTCTTTGTAGATAAGGTCACAACAAGTCATGGTCACGAATGTTGTTGTACGTCATCATGCAGATTGGTTGTTGCATGATTTTTGTACTGTACTGTGTCCCTCGGCCACACCTCAGTGTTTCTTTACCCAGTTTACAGACAGCTCCTCAATTGAGACACCCCAGTAAGTAAAACTGTTAAGGTATGGAATGAAGAATCTGAGATTGTTCTTCAGGACTGCTTTAAAAGTACCAACTGGGAGTTATTTAAAATGGCAGTTACAAAAGGAGATTCTACTGTGGACTTGGATGAGTACACTGCAGCTGTGACCAGATATCCATTAGTAAGGCAAAGAGACACTACTGCTTGAAGCTGAAGGGGTATTACCCCACTGCAGAGTCACAGCGCAGAGTAATAGCAACTGAGATCTCACTCCAAGATAAGCTGAATGAATGCTACACTCACTTTGAGAAGTCATTCAACAACATAGGACTCTATCCTCATAGATCAGGACCGATGCACCACTCATCGTCTCATCAAGGCTCAGATGAGAATAAACCCATAAAAAGAGGCAGGCCCAGATAATAG
The DNA here is from genome assembly GCA_014706435.1 of Silurus glanis. NCBI lineage: Eukaryota > Metazoa > Chordata > Actinopteri > Siluriformes > Siluridae > Silurus > Silurus glanis. Next base: position 61,886 of record JAAIIK010020054.1, on the reverse strand, counting down.
TATTAGGGTGTGCTCATTGAAGGTGGCTGGTTTGCTCACTGATAATTACAATCTGTCCCTCATGCAGGCCTCAGTGCCCACCTGCTTTAAGTCCACTACCATTGTGCCTCTCCCTAAGAAAAATACTGTGGCCTGCCTGAATAATTACTGCCCAGTCTTACTCACCTCTATTGCTAAGAAGTGTTTTGAAAGAATAGTTATGTCCCAAATGAAAAGGACCATCCCAGCCTGTCACGGAATACCAGGACTAAAGCAAGGAGAAGTTTATTTATCTTAACAAACAAACAAAAATGTAATAGAGAAGGGAGTGCTGAAAATAATGAACTTAGCTGAAGCGAGGTTCTCGAGAAGGGTAGCGAGGAATACGGAAACCAGCGAGGAACGCGGGATTCATGGGAAGTCCAAGTTATCTGAGATATGTATACTGTAGATCGGACGGTGAGTGCAGGAGAGAGAGATCTCTTAAAGGGTGCTCGATTAAGGGGAAACAAGTGTAGGTGATTAGTAGGAGCTTCCGACCTTCGAGGATCAGCAAAACTTTTCATGGTTCTAAGGGCCCTTTGTAGCTGGGTGTGTGCCGACTCCCAGACTCTCTCGCTCTCCCGGAACCAGCGATCTACCACGGGGACTTTAGAAGGTCTTTCCATCCAGGGAAACATGGGAGGTTGGAAGCCGAGTACGCACTGGAAGGGAGTCAGGCCAGTGGTTTCTTGGTGTAGGGAGTTCTGTGCGTACTCAGCCCACGGGAAGAACCGGTTCCAGCTGTTCTGATCCTGGTAGGATCGAAGGTAGGATCCAAGTTCCTGTATCTTCCGTTCTGTCTGGCCGTGGTCTGTGGATGATAACCAGAGGACAAGTTCACAGTAGCACCATGCAGCTAAAAGAACGCTTTTCACACGTGGGACGTAAACTGAGGATCTCAGTTCAAAAACGAATTTCTTCTGAGAGGCTATAATTGCGAAAAACATGTTCGAAAAGTACTTCAGCTGTATCTAGAGCTGTGGGTAGACCTCGGAGGGGAAACAGTCTGCAGGCCTAAGAGAAGGGATCCACGGCTACCAGGAGGCAGGTGTGGCCATCCGAGTAGGGCAGATCAGAGATGAAATCGATCCCTATATGGGATCAAGGTCGTTTGGGTAGGGGAACTAGCTTTCCCACAAGTAAGTGACGAGGTGTCTTTGACATGACGCAGACAGAACAGCCTTGGACGTACCTTGCCATGTCTCTGATCATCCCGGGCCACCAGTAGCGAGATCGGAGTAGCAGAAGGGTCCACCTCCTGCCCGGGTGGCCTGACCCCAACAGGGGTTGACGGCAGGTACTTGGGACGAATGTCCTCCCCTCACAGCATTCTGGTGGGGTAGGTTCCTAACGGGTGGCCGTCCTAATTTCCTCATCTGCATTCCACACGATGGGACTGAGGATGATGTCGGGTGGAGTTCTGGGTTCTGGGTCCGTGGGGCCATCAGGGCCGTGGATCCTTGAAAGGGCATCCGCTTTTCCATTTTTGGAGCCTGGACGATAGGTAATGGTATAATGGAAGCTTGTGAAGAACAATGCCCATCGGGCCTGACAGGGGTTTAGGTGTTTTGCTACGAAGGCCTCCTCGGCCTCCTTGTTCCAGGCTACAGTTTTGGCCTTGCCCTTCAGGAGTGAGGTGAGCGGGGCAGTGACCGAACTAAAATTGCGGATGAACCTCGGGTAGAAATTTTAAAATCCCAGGAATCGTTGGAGTTCGTTTGTGGAGCCCGGACAAGGCTAGTCTAGGACTGCCTTGACCTTCCCCTGGTCCATTTGTACCCCCGATGGACTGATGATGTACCCTAGAAACTGTACACGGGATGGTGGAACTCACACTTCTCTAGCTTCAGGTAGAGGTGGTGTTCCCTTAATCTTGAGTGACATGACCACGATGTTTGGCTGGACTCCTGCAGTATATGAGGATTTTGTCGATTTACACGATGACAAACTGATGGAGGAGCTGTCTGAACACCTTGTTCATGAATGTCTGGAACACTACTGGAGAAATGGAGAGCCTATACGGCATGACCCTGGTGACCCGAGGGGGTGATGAATGCTGTCTTCCACTCATCGCCCTTACGTATGCACACCAGTTTGTAAGAGGTCTACAGAGGTCTAGCTTGGTGAACACTCGGGCTCCATGGAGATCTTTTAGGGCAGCCGGGACCAAAGAGAGCGGCAGTAACTTGGGACTGATTCAGTCAAAACTTGCAGTTTTTCCAATGCTGTCATAATTTGGCCTGCTGGAGTCCCCTCTTGCATTCTGATAACAGTGTGTTTTTAACACTTTTAAATGATTTTGGTGTGTACTTGTCAGGATGTTGGAGTGGCTTTATACTCTCTTTAGTTTTCTTTCCTTGTTTTCTCTGTTCACCCACCAGATGTCACCATTGTGTCAATGTGTTCCTCATTTGTTAACATTGCTTCCACTATTGTCCAAGACTATTTTTAACCCTTTGTGTCAGTTCTTTACGTTATTGTTGACATTATGGTTTCGGCTTTTTACATTTTGGTTTCACTGTGTGTTTAGTCCTAGCTCAAGTAGCTGTGTGTAAGTTTTAGTTTTGAGGGTTTTTTTTGCTGTGATATTCCCAAAGAAAGACTTTGAGATTTTTCCTGAATTCTTGTAAAATTGAGTTCCTATTTTTAATTTTGCATTTACTTTTTGCTCTGCTGTTGTGCTGTATTTCTTTTGGCTCTGATTTTGTGGATTTATACCCTTTGCCCTTAAGATTTTTGTTCTGTGGAATCTTTATAGCTTTTTCTCTTTTTAAAATATTTTTGTACATTAACTATATAGATCTTTCCACCTTGAAATATGTCTCTTAAAAAGAGTTCACAGCTCTCATGCAGCCAACCCCAGTTTGAGCCCTGACCCTGACAAAACTCTAATGATTCATATTCACTTTGTTCAATGTCAGAATAGAATAGAATTAGATCCCCCCCTTATGAAAACTTTTTGTTTACTTACTGACTTTGGTTTGCTCATCAGGTGTCTTTATATACATTAGAATTTCTCCACAGCAGTTTTGTGACAATGTTTATTGTAGAAACGCAAAGAAGTTTTTAAAAATATTTTCTCTCACCTGTAAAAAAACATAAGGATAAACAGATGCTGCTCCATCACTGATGCTGCTGAGAAACTCACAGTGTTGATTGTGCTGTACAGTGTTGACAGTGTTGATACAGTGCTGTATTTAAGGTAAATACATATAAATGTATACACTATTTTAGAGTTACGTCACAAGAATGAACTGATAGCAGATATCATTCACAAGCTTCCTACTAAATGAAAATCAAAAATAAATATCTAGATTCCTGTTCAGCAAATAAAAGTCTCAATCAGTCATGGCTTTTTTTTTTATTTATTTATTATGAGACAGACATTTTCACTCCAAATTTGTGCTATAATCTGGTGAGGAATAGTATACTGCTGGAGAAGTCAGGTGTCCTAATACTTGTGTATTGCATAGCTAAGATTGCCTATAACATTTACAAACAGATTTTTTATTTACTGTAACAAGAGTGTCATGGTCATTATTCAGAGAAAATCAGGAATTGTTCACATTTTTTTTTAATATATTTTATTATAAATTCTCAATCTGAATCTGCACAGAGATTTTAATAACAATGTTGTTAAAAGCATCATTATAAATACAATTCATTTGAATTGGACAACATTTTTTTTCCCATTTTTTAAAATTGTTCAATGAGCCTCTTTTTAAATTTAATCATCTTTTTTATGTAAAGATCTTTGCACAACCTTGTTCAAAAGAACATTTACACTAATTAACTTGTCAGAAATAACTGAATTATTTTAGTAGAACATTAAAACATACCTGACACATGAAGGTGGTCCACCAAAGTCTTTCTGCATAGTCTGTTACACTGATCTGCCTAGTTGTCTTTTTCTGCTTAATTTTCATAGATATTTACCTAAACAAAATCAGAGTAAAAAAAACCCTGAATCTTCTGAGTGTGGCACAACTGAATTAGAAAGACTCCGGAGATGTGTTTGTTCGTACTTTTCTGTTTCATTTTAGAATTAATTATTACATTTTTATAAATACATTTTAAGGAAAAAAATTAAGTTCAATAACTACTTCTTCTTCTTTCGGCTTCTCCCATCAGGGGTCGCCACAGCAGATCATCCTTCTCCACACCCCCCTGTCCTCCACATCCGCCTCCCTCAACCCAACTACCTGCATGTCCTCCCTCACCATATCCATAAACCTACTCCTTGGTTTTCCTCTTTTCCTCTTTCCTGGTAGCTCCATCCTCAGCATTCTTCTACCGATATACCCAATGTCCCTCCTCTGAACATGTCCAAACCATCTCAATCTCGCCTCCCTCGCTTTGTCTCCAAAACATCCTACATGCGCTGTCCCTCTAATAAACTAGTTTCTAATCCTGTCCATACTTGTCACTCCCAACGAAAACCTCAACATCTTCAGCTCTGCTACCTCCAGCTCCAATTACTGTCTTTTATTCAATGCCACTGTTTCTAAACCATACAACATCGCAGGTCTCACCACAGTCCTATAAACTTTCCCTTTCCCTCTTGCAGATACTCTTCTATCACAAATCACTCCTGCCACTCTTCTCCACCCACTCCACCCTGCCTGCACTCTTTTCTTTACTTTTCTAACACACTCTCTATTACTTTGCACTGTTGACCTCAGGTACCTTAATTCCTCCACCTCTCCAGGCTCTTTTCAACCTGCTCCCTACTCTCACCACAAATAACAATATCATCCGCAAACATTATAGTCCACTGAGACTCCTGTCTGACCTCGTCCGTCAACCTGTCCATCACCACTTCAAACAGGAAAGGGCTCAGAGCTGATCCTTGATGCAGTCCAACCTCCACCTTGAACCAGTCTGTCGTTCCTACTGCACAATTCACTGCTGTCACACTGTCCTCGTACATGTCCTGCATCACCCTCACATATCACATACTTCTCTGACACACCAGACTTCCTCATACAATACCTCAACTTCTCTCCCGGCACCCTGTTGTACACACAATGCAACTCCTTCTGACCTTCTCTATACTTCTCCATCAACATTCTCAAAGCAAATAATGTGTCTGTGGTGCTCTTCCTCGGCATGAAACTATACTGTTGCTCACAGATGGTCACCTCTTCTCTCAGCCTGGCTTCCACTACTCTTTCCCATAACTTCATGGTGTGACTGATCAACTTAATTCCCCTGTAGTTACTGGAGGTCTGCACATCTTTCTTGTTCTTAATGATTGGTACCAGCACACTCCTCCTCCATTCTTCAAGCATCCTCTCACCTTCCAAAATCCTGTTAAACAATCTTGTTGAAAACTCCACTGCCATCTCACCTAAACATCTCCATGCTTCTACCGGTATGTCATCTGGTCCAACCGACTTTCCACTCTTCATCCTCTTAATTGCTGCTCTCACCTCATCCTTACTAATCCTATCCACTTGCTTCACCAAATCCACACCACCCAACCTTCTCTCTCTCTCATTTCCCTCGTTCATCAGTTGTTAAAAATACTCCGTCCATCTTCCCAACACACTCTTCTCACTAGTCAACACATTTCCATCTCCATCCTTTATTGCTCTAACTTGCAGCACATCCTTCCCAGCTCGTTCTCTTTGCCTGGCCAATCGGTACATGTCCTTTTCTTTTTCCTTAGTGTCCAACTTCTCATACAGCTCCTCATATGCCTTTTCCTTGGCTTTTGCCACATCCCTCTTCACCTGCTGCCGCATCTCCTTGTACTCCTGTCTACTTTTCTCATCACTCTGTCAATCCCAATTCTGTTTTGCCAACCTGTTTCTCCTTATGCTTTCCTGCAATTCCTCATTCCACCACCACGTCTCTTTGTCTTCCTTTCTATTTCCAGATGTCACACCAAGTACCCTTCCAGCTGTCTCCCTTATCACTTCTGCTGTAGTTGCCCAATCATCCAGCACCTCTTCACCACCACCAAGCCCCTGTCTGACCTCTTCCCTGAATCTCTCACTACAATCTTCCTCCTTCAGTTTCCACCATCTTTTTCTTCGTTCCGTCCTCGCTCTCCTCCTCTTCTTCTTCACTTCCAAAACCATCCTACAGACCACCATCCGATGATGTCTAGCTACACTGTCCCCTGCCAACACCTTACAGTCTGCAATTTCCTTCAGGTTGCATTTCCTACATAGAACATCACCCCTTCAACTTCCAGCTTCACGTTCATCACTCTTTCAGAAACTCTCTTCACCTCCACTACACTCTTACTGTACTTTTCCTTCAGAATCACCCCTACACCATTTCTCTTTCCAGCCACAACATAATATAACAGTTTAAACCCACCTCCAATGTTCCTGGCCTTACTCCCTTTCCACTTGGTCTCCTGAACACAAAACATATCTACCTTTCTCCTCTCCATCATATCAGCTCCTTCTCTCCCTTTACCAGTCATAGTAACAACATTTAAGTACCAACCCGAACCTCCACTCCCCTCCACTTCTCTTTTCCCTGCTGCCTCTGTTGACGTCTTCCTCCTCTCCTTCTCCTCCTTCGGCCAACAGTAGCCCAATTTCCTCCAATACCCTGTTTGTTAACGATACCTGTGGCGGTCGTTGTTAACCCGGGCCTCGACCGATCGGGTATGAATTTCTCTTTCGTGATCCGCATATTTGATTTGGCACGTTTTACGCTGGATGCCCTTCCTAACGCAACCCTCCTCATTTACCCGGGCTTGGGACCGGCACTAAGAGTGCACTGGCTTGTGCAACCCTAATGGCTGGGTTTTAAGTTCAATAACTACTGGTTAGCAAAGCAGGAACTAAACAGAAAGCAATTCTTCATTTACCATGATCTTATTTCTGTTACTTAATAAGGACTAACTGAACTTAGTTAATTACTAATTATTTAGTAAGTATAGTTAGTTTATGACTAATTACTATTATTACCACTATTCATAATGGTAGAATGAATAACTGTTCACTATTAATGACTGTTCACAATGTCATTTACATTTACATTTACTTAATTTAGCAGATGCACTTATCTAGACTGATGTACAAAAGTTTTTTGACTCAGGATAACATCAACCTCAAAATCTGTTGAAAGATTTAAAGGACACTTTTTTGTTCCCCTTCAGGAACTCAAGCTTCTTCAACCACGCTTTGGGAACGCTTCCATGCTATCCAAAATCTGAATCACGTGTGTAATCAGTCTAATGGAAAAACAGCAAAATGGCATCACTGGCGGAGAATCTATAAAAGCACATGCTAATGGTAAGTGGTAAATATCCAAAAAAATATAAAAAATAAAAATAAAGCGAATATACTGTGTATCACTGTGTCACATGTTAGGTTAGTTATGCCAGCTGCCAACTCTGAGTATGGTGCTCTCGCTCCTCTCAATCTCTGAAGCGGCGTCCATATACCTTGGACCTGGCAATGTGTCTGGAGTCAGGCTTGTCCCTTTCTTCTTCCTTACCTGCTGGGTCCAGCGCCCTGTAGCAAGGTTTGGATGCACACCATTTGGTAGATTCTTCCCTTTACAATGAGAGTGCGTAGCCCCACCTTTCTTCCTCTGAGGAGGGGGAGTGAATGGATGTCTGTGATCACTCAGACAAGCCCCCTCAACCAGTCTTATACGAGGAGCTACTGGAGGTAGTTACCCAAGCCAAACTCGACATCAAGTGGGCAGCCTCTTGCGTCACTGCTTCCATGCCGGGGTTTGCCTTTCTTCCCGGACCTGCACACTGAGGTGTTCAGATCTTGGGCTAAACCTTATTCGGTCCAACTCTTCAGTCCTAAGGTCTCACTATATTCCAACATAGTCGGACTGAAAGATTGCGGTTATGGGACAATGCTCAGAGTTGAAGCGATGCTGGCTGGGGTCTCTCTCCGTGTGCTGCATCATCCCTAAAGACCCCGGCACTGCCCACCAAGACCCTTCGTACTACCTTGGCCCTGGTGGGCAAGGTTTACGCATCTGCGGGTCAAGCCGCAGGTTGTCTGCACACTATGAGTGTACTTCAAGCCTATCAGGCAGACCTGCTACGAGAGCTGGACGTGGGAGACACCCATGGTGGTGAGGAAGTCAGAGAGCTTTGCTGTGCTTCAGAACTGCCACTCAGGGCAACAAAAGAGACTGCTAAGCCCATTGGCCGGTCCATGTCTACCCTGGTGTCCACCGAAAGGCACCTTTGGCTCACCCTGTCAGATCTTTATAACAGGGATAGGGCGGCTGTGCAGCTGAATGCCCCCTGGTGCCGACTGCGGCATTCAAGTGCTTCCTCCCACATCGCTTTTTCCTCCCGCATTGTGTGGCTGCTTGGCGATCACAACCCTAAACTCAAACCAGCACTTCCAGGCACAGAAAGCTGCAGAGACAGAGCATTGCCACTTGCATTCCATAAAGGCTGTTTGTTGTAAGATAGAGCATAGGTGGCATATTTTAGGACTTAATGTGCATCATCAAGCTTGGAAAGAACATTTACGTCTAAATAGTGATACGACAGAGGTAATGCTGATAAGTTCACACCATCAAACAAATAAAGTTGGTTTTCAAATGGTGAAATTATTTTTGACACAAATGTAACATTTGACTCTCATGTTCAGAGTATAGTTAAAACGTTATTTTTTCAACTCAGAAGCTTATAGCTGATATGATGGAGAGGAGAAAGGTAGATATGTTGTGTGTTCAGGAGACCAAGTGGAAAGGGAGTAAGGCCAGAAACATTGGAGATGGGTTTAAACTGTTCTATCATGGTGTGGATGGAAAGAGAAATGGTGTAGGGGTGATTCTGAAGGAAGAGTACAGTAAGAGTGTAGTGGAGGTGAAGAGAGTTTCTGATCGGGTGATGATCGTGAAGGTGGAAGTTGAAGGGATGATGATAAATGTCATCAGTGCCTATGCTCCACAAGTCGGCTGTGAGATGGAGGAGAAGGAAAGATTCTGGAGTGAATTAGATGAAGTGGTAGATGGTGTACCTAGAAATGAACGATTGGTGATTGGGGCAGACTTTAATGGACATGTAGGTGAGGGGAACAGAGGTGATGAGGAGGTGATGGGTAGGTATGGCCTAAAGGAGAGAAATGTGGAAGGGCAGATGGTGGTAGATTTTGCTAAAAGGATGGAAATGGCAGTGGTGAATACGTATTTTAAGAAGAAGGAGGATCATAGGGTGACGTATAAGAGTGGAGGAAGGTGCACACAGGTGGACTATGTTCTATGTAGGAGATGCAACCTGAAGGAGATTGGAGACTGTAAGGTGTTGGCAGGGGACAGTGTAGCTAGACAGCATCGGATGGTGGTCTGTAGGATGGTTTTGGAGGCAAAGAAGAAGAGGAGGAGAGTAGGGACTGAAAGAAGAATAAGATGGTGGAAACTGAAGGAGGAAGACTGTAGTGTGAGGTTCAGAGAAGAGGTCAGACAGAGGCTCGGTGGTGGTGAAGAGGTGCTGGATGATTGGGAAACTACCGCAGGAGTGATGAGGGAGGCAGCTAGAAAGGTACTTGTTGTGACATCTGGAAATAGAAAGGAAGACAAGGAGACATGGTGGTGGAATGAGGAAGTGCAGGAGAGCATAAGGGGAAAGAGGTTAACAAAACAGAAGTGGGATCAACAGGGTGATGAGAAAAGTAGACAGGAGTACAAGGAGATGCGGCAGCAGGTAAAGAGGGATGTGGCGAAAGCCAAGGAAAAGGCATATGTGGAGCTGTATGAGAGGTTGAACACTAAGGAAGGAGAAAAGGATTTGTACCGATTGGCCAGGCAGAGAGACCGAGCTGGGAAGGATGTGTTGCAAGTTAGAGCAATAAAGGATGGAGATGGAAATGTGTTGACTAGTGAGGAGAGTGTGTTGAGAAGATGGAGGGAGTATTTTGAGCAGCTGATGAACGAGGAAAATGAGAGAGAAAGAAGGTTGGATGATGTGGAGTTAGTAAAGCAGGAAGTGGATAGGATTAGTAAGGAGGAAGTGAGAGCAGCGATTAAGAGGATGAAGAGTGGAAAGTCGGTTGGACCAGATGACATACCGGTAGAAGCATGGAGATGTTTAGGAGAGATGGCAGTGGAGTTTTTAACCAGATTGTTCAACAAGATTTTGGAAGGTGAGAGGATGCCTGAGGAATGGAGAAGGAGTGTGCTGGTACCGATCTTTAAGCATAAGGGAGATGTGCAGACCTGCAGTAACTACAGGGGAATTAAGTTGATCAGCCACACCATGAAGTTATGGGAAAGAGTAGTGGAAGCCAGGCTGAGAGAAGAGGTGACCATCTGTGAGCAACAGTATGGTTTCATGCTGAGGAAGAGCACCACAGACGCCTTATTTGCTTTGAGAATGTTGATGGAGAAGTATAGAGAAGGACAGAAGGCGCTGCATTGTGTATTTGTGGATTTAGAGAAAGCGTACGACAGAGTGCCAAGAGAGGAGTTGTGGTATTGTATGAGGAAGTCAGGTGTGTCAGAGAAGTATGTGAGGGTGGTGCAGGACATGTATGAGGACAGTGTGACAGCAGTGAAGTGTGCAGTAGGAACGACAGACTGGTTCAAGGTGAAGGTTGGACTGCATCAAGGATCGGCCCTGAGCCCTTTCCTGTTTGCAGTGGTGATGGACAGGTTGACGGATGAGGTCAGACAGGAGTCTCCCTGGACTATGATGTTTGCGGATGATATTGTGATTTGTGGTGAGAGTAGTGAGCAGGTTGAGAAGAGCCTGGAGAGGTGCAGATATGCGCTGGAGAGAAGGGGAATGAAAGTCAGTAGGAGTAAGACAGAGTACATGTGCGTAAATGAGAGGGAGGGCAGTGGAGTGGTGCGGTTACAGGGAGAAGAGGTGAAGAAGGTGGAGGAGTTCAGGTACCTGGGGTCAACAGTGCAAAGTAATGGAGAGTGTGTTAGGGAAGTGAAGAAAAGAGTGCAGGCAGGGTGGAGTGGGTGGAGAAGAGTGACAGGAGTGATTTGTGATAGTAGAGTATCTGCAAGAATGAAAGGGAAAGTTTATAGGACTGTGGTGAGACCTGCGATGTTGTATGGATTAGAGACAGTGGCATTGACTATAAGGCAGGAGGCGGAGCTGGAGGTAGCAGAGCTGAAGATGTTAAGGTTTTCGTTGGGAGTGACAAGGATGGACAAGATTAGGAATGAGTTTATTAGAGGGACAGCGCATGTTGGACGTTTTGGTGACAAGGTGAGGGAGGCGAGATTGAGATGGTTTGGACATGTGCAGAGGAGGGACATGAATTATATTGGTAGGAGAATGCTGAGGATGGAGCCACCAGGAAGGAGGAAAAGAGGAAGACCAAGGAGGAGGTTCATGGATGTGGTGAGGGAAGACATGCAGGTAGTTGGTGTAAAAGAGGCAGATGTAGAGGACAGGGTGGTATGGAGACTGATGATCCGCTGTGGCGACCCCTAATGGGAGCAGCCGAAAGAAAAAGAAGAAGATATTATTAGATATATTAAATTAATAGTTGTGTAGCCTACTGTAGCTACAGTTTTTTAATTGTAAAAGTAATAAAGGATGAGTATCCATAAAAGACATAAAAAATATTTGAAAAACTTACTTGGTAATTTTTCTTTTCAGGCATGTCCTTCCTTTCTTACACCCATAGACATTTGCATAAAGGTTTGGTATGTTTTGTTTAAACATTTGAAATGATGTTCTCCTTCAAGGTCTAGGGCAAAGAGGAGTAACATGTGGTCTGTGATGGTGTTTGGAGGGAAAGAATAAAAATGAGACCCAGTATGCTGGGTGGTCCAAGGGGTCCCCCGATGACAGGAATAGGAGCAGTTGGTAACCCATCTGGTAAGACACATTAGAAGGGGATGAGGTTAGTGGATGAATGGGTCAGGAAATTCTAGGCACACTCAGCCCATGTGAGGAATTTGCTCCATAGATGTTGTTCCCTGCTGCAGGATGTCCTCAAGAAGTGCCTCAGTTCCTGATTTATTTAGCTTGGTTGTTGGCTTGTGTATGATATCCCAAGGTGAGGCTGACTTGTATCCCAAAATGCTTGTCACACCTGGGAGGTAAACTGCGTGCCCCAATCTGACACAATGTCTTGCGGTAGCCCATAGTTTTGAACCGTGTGGTTCAAGAGTAGCTTAGGAGTCTCTATAGATGTGAGTAGACCCTTGAGGGGTATAAATCTGCAGGACTTCGAAAACTGTTCCACCAGTATGGTGGTGTATCCCTGTCAGTTGGGTAGGTTGCTAATAAAGTCTACCGAAATGTGGGACCATGGTCGCTGAGGGATTGGCAGTGGTTCCAAAAGGCCATACTGTAGCTGGTGTGGGGTGCACACCTGAATGCAAACAGGGCAAGCATCGCTGTATCTTTTCTGTTGGAAGTGATGGCCATCAGAATGCGATTTGGTCACGGTGGGTAGTGTGATGGATCTCTCTGTGTCCATTGCCAAGCAAGGTGTGGACCCATTTAAGGGGCGTAGTTCAGAGGAGACATACTGCTTTGTCATGTGGGCAGCTCAGTGGAGCGGCAATTACTTACATATTAAGCAAGAATTATTGAGGTGTAAAGCCACAAGAACGGACATATGAATTGTGAAAGACGTAAGGATCAGTGTCCTGTCCTTCCAATTGACTTGGTATTTCTCTTCTTTCAGAGATGATGTATTATGCAAATCAGAATGTCCTTGCGCTCTTACTTTCAATAGAAATTTACATTAACCTAAACAAATTGGTGGTAGGTTGAATATGTAAGAATGTAAGAAAATGTGAAGAATGAACAAGTGTATCAATTTGACTGTAAAGCATAAATTATCAGTATGGATTCTTGCTCATAGATGATAGTTTCAGCAATCAACTATCGGTGCCAATTAATCAACAAAACCATTTAACCAGTCGATATCTAGTTAGAATTTAAAAGGGATAGTCAGTAGGGATTATGGTTAGAAAGGGTTATGGGTTTGGATTAGGTTTAATTTATTATATATTTTGTGGATTTACTTCTGTTTTTATATTTAAACATATATGCAGCAGAAAAATGTATATGGCTAAAAGTGCATCCCATTGCACATTGCATCTGCTTTCGATGTGCAGCTGCATAAACATTAGTAAGGTCAATGATTGATTGTTGACTGTATTCCATTTTTTCTCACCTAAAATTAATGTTTATCTCAGGTACTGATGTAGGATGAGGAGGTCTGGGGTACAGTCAGCATTCTGTTTTATATCAAAGTTGTTTAGTATGCTTAAGGTTAGCTCTATAGCAGGTTACTCAAGATTTTCCACTCAAACATATGTAAAACATATATTCATGGTGCTGACAAGGGCATTGTCACAATGCTGGCAAGGGTGTTGGCAAGGGCATTTGTCATGATGCTGAGAAAGGTGCTGACAAGGACATTGTCCAGATGAAGCAGGTATGGGGTTCCTAGTTCAAGTGCAGAGATAATTTAATGCTACAGCTTCTAAAGACATCCTATACAATTTAAGTTTGTGCTAACAGATTGGAAAGGAACCACATATGGCTGGAAAAGTCAGGGACTTGGCCATATTGTGTACATAAAATAGCATTTAACATTTGCATACAGTATTTTGAATGTGATTCATCATTACAAGTATGGCATGGTGATGCAGAGAAGTATATTACACAGGTTTATTTGTATTGCATAGGGTTAGGATTAGAAAAGCTTAGGGTTATAGTTTCTTTTCAAATTATTTCGATTAGGAAGGGTTATGGTTACAATTAGGAGTTAAAGAAAATTATAAAGAGGCTTAAGGCTTAAAGCATTAAAAAAGGAATTAAAAGGATTTAAAAATTGCTGGAGGATTAGTAAATGGTTAGGGTTAGTAATTAGGAAAGCTTCTCATAGTAAAGGTTAGTTTTTGTGTGTATATGTGTCACCTGTATACATATGTACTTTTTATGCTGTTTGGAGCCGAACCCAAACACTGTATTATGTACGTTTTCATGTTGCGATGGATAGACTAGGTATCAGAATCTGGGAGTAAAACAGATCTTTATTGGCTCTTGCAAACACAAGGGAGCTTGAGATGAGACTGTAGCAAATGGTAAACTTAATTGAGTGCTTCCTTTGAAGCGTAACCAAGAGCATGGAAGCACAGGGAACAAGAGCAGCAGGTAGTTTGGGTACTCTACGGTCATAACTAGTAGATCGGAGCCTGTGTGAAGGGGCATAGGGACCTTATAAAGGGGATGGGTAAATGGAGGACAGGTGTAGGTAATTAGTAGGAGGGAGAGGCTGAGTGAGAGTGTGAACATTGAAGGGAGGCGTGACATGTCCTTGCATGCTTACTTTCTATAGAAGTTTACATGAACCAAATCAGATTGTGGTAAGTTTTGTTTAAAAATTCAAATTCAATTTTCCATTTAAGTCTAAGGCAATGGGGTGTCACAGTCCAACTGAGTAAAGTATTTAATAAAAGCCATAAGCAGAGGCAGAACAAAAACACAGTATACATTCTCTATCTCAGGGATTTGTAAAATCTGAAGAGAACAGGTAAGAAGGTGAGATGAATCCCAAGAACACAGGAAACAGGCATGTAAAAGCTGGGTTCTTAGATAGAGCAGGGTGAACAAAATGACAGCGTCTCAGAAATACTTGTGCCAAGATGGCTGTTGCATCATGTTAAAAGGTTCCTAAAGAGGGCAGTGTAGTGTGGTGACTGAGCGGGAAATTGGAACCTGTGAGATGTGTTTCCAGGGGGAACAATATAATGGTGCACCTCTGAGAGCACATGGAGGTAGAAATGTTTGGAGAAAGCTTCTCCATGAATAAATAAGGATTCTCACCCATTCAGCTCAAATTTAAGCCACTGGTATGAACTTTAATTTAGCTAAAAGTAAAATATAAACTTTGCAATTGTAACGCTTCAGTAATGTTTGTGAGTTGATGAGTGTAAAGTGTGATGTTAAAATTTTGATGTTTGATTCAGAAATTAAATAGTAATTTGAAGAATGTCTTTATTTATATGAATGCATTTTTGTTTGTTGTTTGGTTATATTCATTTTTAAAGGTTATCAACCTACTGATTACTGCTACTCCTACAAATTATTACAACTACTACTACTTCTGTCCAGAATTAAAAGCATTAAAATCTGATGAGTTGTCCTTTTGCGTCCTTCAGACTTAGAAAGTAATTTTAAGTTTGGGCAGAGCTGAAAAATTGGGAAAACTTAACAGTTGATCACCACCATGACAAGGAAGACGGAAGGATTAAAGGCCTAAAAGTCTGAGATAGTTGTCGACGCAGAAGGGAAGTCATCTGAATTCATCTCGTGATGGCGCAGGAAGTTCTTGGAAAAACAGTGAAGCAGCTTAAGCAAGTGAGAACCTTAGCTAAAAGTGCATTCACCAAGCAAGCAAATTTCTTCACCAGGAGAGCCAATCACATGACAAAGAATGAACTACAACTTAAGCTGCTTCACTGTTTTTCTAAGAACTTCCTGCACCATCACGAGATGAATTCAGAATTGTTGGTTTACACATCATGCTGGAACAGGTTTGGGTCTTCGTGTTGAAGTAAAGGAAAATTTATATCCAAGAAGAGAAAAGACTATTTAAAAGATCCTATTTAATTGTGTGCCTTTAAATTTGGGGTAACATTTTGGTGAAGAATCACACATATCTGGAAAGGTCAGGCGTCTGTGAACAGTGCTTTGGTCTATATAGTATTTGTAAGATTTTTGTCTGAAATGAGCTGGATTTTCAGAGAACACATCATTTTTCAAGTTTCATGTACTGTATCAGTTACTAGATACAGTACTTTCTTAATAGGATTAGGAAGGGATTGTTACAGATAGTGTTTAAGGTCTGGATGTAAAAGACTTGGGGTTAGTAATAGAGATGTTGTAGAGTTGGGATTAGTACTAAGTGTTGAGAGTTAAGAAGGGTTAGAATATTAATGTGTTAACTGTTAGAGTTTAGGTATTAGAGTTGCTGGTCATGGTTGGGATTAGGACTAGGAAGGGTTAGACAATAGGGTTTATGATTAAGAAGGGATAGGGATATGGTTAGGATTAAGAAGTGTTTAGGTTTTGGGGGTAGGATTAGCATGGTTTAAATTTGGGGATTGGTGATTGTCATACTGAGTCTCATGAAGTTACCACACTTTTAAATAACCATCACACCTATGAAAAGCTGTAAAGAATAAAGGCCAGCAATGATAGAAAAGAGGTGTTAGGGTACTAATATCACCTGGAAAGGGATAGCATTATTGACACAGGAACTACCACCAACATCTGTAGCCTGAGGAAGCCACTCCCTGCTTTTAAGGACTTCCCAAGTAACACAAGAAAATATCCCACTGAGACATATAGTCAGCAGCATTATCTCTAATATACAACATTGTGAACATCTTGCCAATATCTTGCCACTTTTAGCACTGCTGGTCTGACATACTGACCACCATATCCAGAATTCAGAAGGAGAATTAATCTCCAGAGAATTTAAACTGATTAAAAAGAACCATTGTTTCATAGGTAAAGTTACATCACGCTTTACAAGGATCCCCACACTGATGCTGTTACAAAAGTTAAGAGAAGACTGGACAGCAGCCTCAGCACAAGAAGCAACCTCAACCCGGACCCTACAATACAAGTTAGGAGTCATCCGGATATTACACTATAGTGCCAAAAAGAAAGAAAACAATCATCTGAAAGCAGCCCTCAAGGCATGTGGATATCTTAAGTGGGCTTTTAAAAAGACAGATTCTAACAGAAGGACAACAGAACAAACTGAACCGCAAAACCAACTAAAAAACCTTGTCCTCGCTTACATGGCCTAAGTACCTGAAAAACGTAAAGATTTTTAGAAAACACATGCACTGTAGGCACCGCTGGCAGAACTTACGCACATCTGCTTCCATGCAAGGCCAGTGGACCCTATCCTTCAGTTTTTCTGTGGTGTTTCATATTTACAGGTGACCACCGAGAGAGTGCGTATGGGCTAGTTGTAAGGGGATAATTGCTAGCATTTAGCTCAACTTGTGCTATGGTGTCATGGCTGCCATTTTCTAAGGCTATCAGCTTGGGCCAGGTTGTGCATTTTTATCATTTACCTGGTTTGAAGTGGAGATCCATCGAGCCTCTTGGAAGCCTGGCCAGTTTCTTCCTATAAGTTGATATACAGGTAGACTAGGCAGCAGATCCACTAAAACTTACCACTCAACTTTCTTGTTCATGACCTGGACTTTGGTGGTGGAGAATTCTCATGAAATTGGGACTGTTCCACAGACCTTGGGGGTCCATGCGATCACTGTTGGTTGGGCCAGGGTGATGGTGCTGCCTGTGTCCAGCAGAGCTTCAGGGTAAAGCCATTTACCTTTACCCTGGTGGCTGTGGTCTGGGCCTGGGATACTGTGTGTATGGTGCACCTAGCTGTTTTTTGAGCTTGGGACCTGGTCTTTACACCTGGGTCAGTCGGCAGGGGTTCATCCTGTGGTGACGTGAACCCAGAGTTATTTCTACTGGCCCTTTTTTCTAGATACCCATTTCACCAGTGCCAGGGGTGTGTGCTCTGGCTGCTTGCAGAAACCCCATTCTTTCCGACTCTCCCCTGCATGCCCACAGATTTCTGTTTCTCGGAGGGCAGGGCTTGCAGAAATTTATCCGATATCACTTTCTCTGTGATTTCTGTAGCAGTTGTGAGAGAGGAGTGATTCTATGTCCAAGTGGAAAATCCTTCTCTCAACAAAGTTCGTAGTTTTAGGCATAACCTGTCTCTTACTTTTCATGCTGCTCTTTTATCCATCTCCACGATGATCTGCTCTTTCTCCATGGTCATTACATCCTATCACCTCCTCTAAATCCTAACACCTCCCACCTCACTCTCACCTTCCCATTGTTTCCTTTCACAAGGCTATGCAGGGAAGGCAGGATCCTTGACCCTGGAGAATACAAATTTGTGGAATCTTGCCAACTGAACGCAGACTGAAAAAAGCTTCTCAGGTGAGTAGTGAAAATGTTTAATCTAACCAGAAAGAAGTCCAGTTAACAATTCAGCTTCCAGAGAAATGCACCTGGATGAATGAGTGTTCACAGATATTTATTTTCTATATTTTATCCAAATGTATTAAAGCAAGAGTGTGTTCACCACTATGAGCGGGTTCTATAACATTCTGACTTATTCATACTAATTCTAGAATGGACACAACTGCTGTTCTCAGAGGGTCTTCCTGATGATCAAAATGAATTTTAAAAATCAGACAATGTCATGTAAATTATATGCTGTTATGTGCTGTGTGTGTGAACAATTCAATTAAATAAATTTTTATTTGTATAGCACTTTTAACAATGAACATTGTCTCAAAGCAGCTTTACACCGATAATAAAAACTTTTTTTTGGCTTCTCCCATTAGGGGTCGCCACAGTGGATCATCCGCATGTTTGATTTGGCACATGTTTTTACGCTGGATGCCCTTCCTAACGCAACCCTCCCCATTTATCCGGGCTTGGGACCGGCACTAAGGCTTGTGCAACCCTTATGGCTGGGGTTGGTTCCCTGACCGGGGATCGAACCTGGGCCGCAGCGGTGAGAGCGCCACATCCTAACCACTAGACCACCAGGGAACCAGCTTTACACAGATAATGAGGTGATAAAAAAATAAATATGTTCTTTCTAAGTGTTAGTTTTTCTCAGACAAGCAAGCCGGTAGCGACTGTGGCAAGGAAAAACTCCGCAAGACGGCATAAGGAAGAAACCTTGACTCAAACCTTGAGAGGAACCAGACTCAAGATCGAATCCATCCCCATCTGGGTTGCACTGAATGTCCATTTATTGCAGATATACAATGCTTGCGGGGTACAGTGATGGTGATCCGAAGTAAATTGTAGTCCTGAGTCAATGTAGCAGACTGTTGACATTAACTTCAGTCCAAATCCATCCTCAAAGCTCCAGTTCTTACTCCGGAAATTCATGGAACCACCCAAGGCATTGATGAGAAACTGTCCCCAGCTGCAAAGAGTGGCCTCCAAATGAAGGGGAGGACAGCATACAAATATCCCAGTTCACCAAACACTCTATATCCATGATCCCTCCAGATCTGCTCCTTTACCTAAGAAAAATCAACTGATAAAAGACTTGACTAAATTAATCCGTTTTCAACCTTGACTTGAACACTGAGACTGTGTCTGAGTCCCGAGCATTATTCTGAACTAATTGAAGCTTATTTATGCACTTACTCGAACACCCAGACAGTAAAGCGTTACAGTAGTCTAATCTAGATGTAACAAAAGCATGAACTGTTTTTTCTGCATCCTGTAACGACGACATATTTCTAATTTTAGCAATATTTCTAAGGTGAAAGAAGGCGATCCTGGTTATAGTATTCACGTGAGCCTCATAGGAAAGACTAGGGTCAATAACCACACCAAGGTCTTTGACTGCTGTACACACTGAGACAGAAACACCTCTCAGAGATACTACGTAAGCGGAAAGTTTGCTTCTAGCTGCATGTGGTCCTAGAAAAAGTACTTCCATCTTCTCTGAGTTGAGCAGAAGAAAGTTATCAAGCATCCACTGTCTAATATCCTTTACACACTCCTCAACATTTTTAAGCTGATCTCTCTCATCTGGCTTTGCTGAAATATACAGCTGTGTATCATCAGCATAGCAATGGAAGCGAATGGCATGTTTATGTATAATTCCACCCAGAGGCAGCAGATATAAAGAGAAAAGCAGTGGGCCTAAGACAGATCCTTGCAGAACACCAAACTTTACCTCAGAGAGTGTGGAGAACCATTTACATCAACAAACTGATAAAGTCAAATAAGACCTAAGCCATGCGAGAGCTGTTCCCTTAATTCCAACAACGTTTTCAAGTATAGCAAGCAGTATAGTGTGATCAAATGGTGTCAAAAGCTGCACTAAGATCAAGCAAAACAAGTGAGGAGTTTTTTTTTTTATAATTTTTTTTTACGTGTGGTTCCGCCCAAGTGGCAGCCTGTTGCAGCAACTCCCTGGAAGTTTGTATCTTTTTATTTATTTTTATAGTGTTCTGGCACTTTGTGTTTTTTCTTTTTGAGTGTATGTGTGTGAATGTAAACTGCACAATGGACGTCAACAAAGTCACAGAGTTTGCACTACTTTTGCTCCTTTTTTGGACTTTGTTCACAGCTGCGTCTGGAAACTCTGTTCACAGCCGCGGTTCCATTGTTTACACCAGGAATCAGCTGTTAGCATCCCGCAACACAGCAATGCTACTACAGGAAAAAACTGATATTCTCTGCAAGCTAAGAAGGAGACGACTGGGGAACCGAGCTGGTGCTCTGTGCCGGACAAAAAGGAGACGTTACAGACCAACTCTCCCATCCATAGTTATGGGGCATGTGAGATCTTTACCCAACAAGGCCCTGTTCCATTTCACCGTCTACACTGCAGACTTCATGTTCAGCTCAGCAACCTGTCACCTGCAGAAGTTCTCTGATATCATCGTCTGTCTGACCGATCCAGAACTTTGTGGACTGGTGCCAACGGCGCTGCCTCCAGATAAACGCAGGGAAAACAAAGAACTGGTGGTGGATTTCCGTAGGCACAAACAAACTTCATTATCACCAGCGAACATTAAGGGAAAGGACATTGTGAGAGTGGACTCTTACCTGGGTGTTCATGTGAACAGTAAACTGGACTGGACAGATAATACTGAGGCAATTTATAAGAAAGGGCAGAGCAGACTCTTTCTGCTAAGGACCTAAGGTCTTTTGGAGTGCAGGGAGAGCTACTGAAGACCTTTCTGGACTTTGTGGTGGCCTCAGCCATATTTTATGGTGTGGTCTGTTGGTGCAGAGCATCTCTACTGCAGACAGGAAGAGACTGGAAAAGCTGATCAGGAAGTTCAGCTCAGTCACTGGGATTCCTCAGGACACTGTACAGGAGATGGGAGAAAGGAGGATGGTAGCAAAACTATCATCATTACTGCAGAAAGACTCTCACCCCCCTGTATGAAACAGTTTCATCTATGAGCAGCTCCTTCAATGACACACTGTTACGGCCTAAGTGTCTGAAGGAGCGATACAGACGGTCTTTTCTCCCTGCTCCTATTAGACTTTACATTTAGAGCTGCTCCCAGTGAACCAGTCACCAAAATATACACTGTTATTACTGTTTAACTGCAATAATAACAATAAAGTATTTTTAGATCACATTGTTTTTGATGAAAAATATAGAATGTTTTTGCTGAATTTGTGTAAGTAGTACACACCAACAACATGCATAAAAGAATGCAGTACTTACACTATGATTGTAATAACGAGTCACAAATGCATCCACTGCTGCTCCATGAATTGAGATGCACCTACTGATTAATTCATTCATTAACTCATTCAATACACATTAAGCTGCCATATTGCTGCAACAGTGCTTTTCTTGGCCGTGCTTCCCAGCCACCATAGAGGGTGCTTAAAAGGTAGCAGGGCTTCATACAGTGGATATTGTTTTATCTGTCAGCAATAAGCAATATGCAAAGTTAAGGGGAAAACAAGGTTCAGCAAGACTAACATTTATTATAGTAAAGAGTCTGGTCTATAATTCCCTAAACATATACATGTTTAAAACCAAATGATCATAAAGTGAAATATAACTTCTACTCACCCTTTATCTTGATATAAAGAGATCTAGAACTGCAGAGCATTTGACCTCCTTTGAGCCCTTGAAACTTGTCTCGAGTCTTGATTTGTCCTTTTAATGGAAAAAAAAGCAGAATAGAAGTGTTACAAATAATGTACAGGCAAAAAGTAATAAAAAAAAATACCTGTAATTTGTCTATTCCAGCATTTTAGGTTTTTTGTTTTTTTACATTTTTTATTTTTTTTATTTTTAAGCATAGAAAATATCAATTAATAAAATAACATTAAATATGTGTTTACCAGTCCAGCCATAAATACTCCCTGTTGCCTTGTACAGTAATTAATTAAAAAAGCAGCTACAAATGTTGAATTCCTGGGTCATTTCAACAATACACTTTTTCCTGTGATTATCCCAGGAAGATGTGTTTTTTTTTTGGTAGATCATAATGAGAAAATACTGATTTGTGATCTGAGTTTGCAAAGTGAAACATCATATGGTATCACTATATGTATGCTAATTTGAATTCCTCAGGTCTATTTAGTCTTACAGACACTATGAGCTGTGCGTCTCAGACTGTGGACACACCTGTACCAGTATCAGAAATTACATGAGAGAAATGGCCACCAACTGATGCTGCCTCGCACAACTGTACACCACTTCAGACTATTCTACATATTGCAGTGCTACGATTTAAAATTAAATCCAACTTAATTGGGAATTTGATTATTATTGTTGTGTAATATGGCTAAGAGATTGTTAAATATTTTATTTTATTTAAGAATCAAACAAACACAAAAGGATATATTTTATTTAAAGATAACAATTTGTTACGCTGTAGAGAGATTAAAGGAGTGCTTTTATTTTATCATTTTCATGTTTGAAGATAAACCACTTTTGTAGGAAGATTGTAGGAATTATTTTGCCTTAAAATGTATAAACAAAATACAAACAATAATAATAAAAACAAAAAAAAAACTACAATCATGATATTCAAATTTGTTCTTTAAATAAATTCTAATTATAAGCACTGTGTGATCTGTACACACTATTACTATTACACTATTATCTGTACTAAACACACACACACACACACGTGTGTGTCTCTCTGCACGTTTCTCTTCCTCCCAGTTCCTTTCTCTCTCTTCCTTTTATCCCGTTCCTGCTCACTGCAATAAAGAACACAGATTAGTCAGATTCCCAACAGGTGTGTGATTCTTTCAACTCCACCCTCCAGTCACAAACTGTCACTCATCCACGCCCCAAATACAACACAACTTGAATTCAACAATAGAGAAAACATTCATTAAACCATACAACAGAAAGTGAAATGTTCTTATTTTTTGCTCTACACTGACCCGAACCTGCTCAAAGATTTTAAAATGTCAAAAATCCTTATCAGACTTAAAATTTTACTGGATTCACATGAGTTTGGTTTTATAACGGTCAAAACAACAAAAACGGTAAACACAAACCAGTTGTTACCGGGAACACAAATGCCATGACCTGAAACAGGTTCCACAGGTTTAAGTGTACTTATATTCACGTCATGCATGTTCCTCTTATAAAGTATCATCCAATCACATATTTCGCCTCTAGGCTTGTTTGTTTTCATATTATCTTTAACTCCCTTCCGCATTTCATTACAATCTTGGAAAGCTTATAGTTTGCCCCTAAATTCTGATTCTTTTTCATTTTTTTTTAAGGCTTCTTTTAACATGGGTGAGTAAAACTTCATTTCAATCCCTGAGTCTCACAAAAATCTTCTCATTCTTTACACTAAAGATTTAAAGAAGACTGGTTGCTCACCAACCCTCACCAAAATATGCACAGTGGTATAATGATCATACGCCCACCTTAAAACAGACCACTCGGAAATTAGAACATAAATGGCGTCAAACCAAATTGACTATTTTAAAATAGCATGGATGGAGAATCTCCTGAGTTCTAAAAAAAACCCTCATACATGCAAACCATCAATATATAGTAATGATTTCAGGAACTTTTTCAATAATAAAGCTGAAAACATCAGGCAAAAAATCCAGACGATTAAAATAAATCCAATTTTATAAATAACCCTGTAGACAGCAGTGTAATTATAACAGACAATCAATTACAAAGTTTTACTCCTATTCGAGAGAATTACTTCATTTCATTTATTTCCTCATCAAAATCATCAACCTGCATTCTCAATCCCTCGTCTACAAGTTTCTTCAAACAGATAATCCCAGAGGTAATTGAACCTGTTTGAAATGGATAAACTCTTCCATTAGCACTGGTTATGTACCTAAATCCTTCAAACTGCAGTTATCAAACCCCTAAATAAGAAACCTGACCTTCACCCTGTCAGCTGTCCAACTACAGTCCAATATCAAACCTCCCCTTTATCTCCAAGATTCTAGAAAAGGTTGTAGCACACTGAGAATCTACTGAGGAATAACATTTATTAAATGTATCAGTCAGGATTTAGGCCTCATTAAAGCACAGAGACGGCACTAGTTAAGGTGTTAAATGACCTGTTATTGGCCTCTGATCTGGGTTTTGTCTCTTTACTTGTTTTGCTCGACCTTAGTGCAGCTTTTGACACCATTGATCATAATCTCCACCTTGCTGAACTGGAGAATGTTGTTGGAATAAAGGGAACAGCTCTCTCCTGGTTCAGGTCTTATTTGACTGATTGCTATCAGTTTGTTTATGTTCTATGTAGGAGATGCAACCTGAAGGAGATTGGAGACTGTAAGGTGTTGGCAGGGGACAGTGTAGCTAGACAGCATCGGATGGTGGTCTGTAGGATGGTTTTGGAGGCGAGGAAGAAGAGGAGGAGAGTAAGGACTGAAAGAAGAATAAGATGGTGGAGACTGAAGGAGGAAGACTGTAGTGTGAGGTTCAGGGAAGAGGTCAGACAGAGGCTCGGTGGTGGTGAAGAGGTGCTGGATGATTGGGCAACTAATGCAGGAGTGATAAGAGAGGTAGCTAGAAAGGTACTTGGTGTAACATCTGGAAATAGAAAGGAAGAGAAAGAGACGTGGTGGTGGAATGAGGAAGTGCAGGAGAGCATAAGGAGAAAGAGGTTGGCAAAACAGAAGTGGGATAGACATAGTGATGAGAAAAGTAGGCAGGAGTACAAGGAGATGCGGCAGCAGGTAAAGAGGGATGTGGCGAAAGCCAAGGAAAAGGCATACGAGGAGCTGTATGGGAGGTTGAACACTAAGGAAGGAGAAAAGGATTTGTACCGATTGGCCAGGCAGAGGGACCGAGCTGGGAAGGATGTGTTGCAAGTTAGAGCAATAAAGGATGGAGATGGAAATGTGTTGACTAGTGAGGAGAGTGTGTTGAGAAGATGGAGGGAGTATTTTGAGCAGCTGATGAACGAGGAAAATGAGAGAGAGAGAAGGTTGGATGATGTGGAGTTAGTAAAGCAGGAAGTGGATAGGATTAGTAAGGAGGAAGTGAGAGCAGCGATTAAGAGGATGAAGAGTGGAAAGTCAGTTGGACCAGATGACATACCGGTAGAAGCATGGAGATGTTTAGGAGAGATGGCAGTGGAGTTTTTATCCAGATTGTTTAACAAGATTTTGGAAGGTGAGAGGATGCCTGAGGAATGGAGAAGGAGTGTGCTGGTACCGATCTTTAAGCATAAGGGAGATGTGCAGACCTGCAGTAACTACAGCGGAATTAAGTTGATCAGTCACACCATGAAGTTATGGGAAAGAGTAGTGGAAGCCAGGCTGAGAGAAGAGGTGACCATTTGTGAGCAACAGTATGGTTTCATGCCGAGGAAGAGCACCACAGATGCCTTATTTGCTTTGAGAACGTTGATGGAGAAGTATAGAGAAGGACAGAAGGAGCTGCATTGTGTATTTGTGGATTTAGAGAAAGCGTACGACAGAGTGCCAAGAGAGGAGTTGTGGTATTGTATGAGGAAGTCAGGTGTGTCAGAGAATTATGTGAGGGTGGTGCAGGATATGTATGAGGACAGTGTGACAGCAGTGAAGTGTGCAGTAGGAACGACAGACTGGTTCAGGGTAAAGGTTGGACTGCATCAAGGATCGGCCCTGAGCCCTTTCCTGTTTGCAGTGGTGATGGACAGGTTGACGGACGAGGTCAGACAGGAGTCTCCCTGGACTATGATGTTTGCGGATGATATTGTGATTTGTGGTGAGAGTAGTGAGCAGGTTGAGAAGAGCCTGGAGAGGTGGAGATATGCGCTGGAGAGAAGGGGAATGAAAGTCAGTAGGAGTAAGACAGAGTACATGTGCGTAAATGAGAGGGAGGGCAGTGGAGTGGTGCGGTTGCAGGGAGAAGAGGTGGAGAAGGTGGAGGAGTTCAGGTACCTGGGGTCAACAGTGCAAAGTAATGGAGAGTGTGTTAGAGAAGTGAAGAAAAGAGTGCAGGCAGGGTGGAGTGGGTGGAGAAGAGTGACAGGAGTGATTTGTGATAGTAGAGTATCTGCAAGAATGAAAGGAAAAGTGTATAGGACTGTGGTGAGACCTGCGATATTGTATGGTTTAGAGACAGTGGCATTGAGTAAAAGGCAGGAGGCGGAGCTGGAGCTGGAGGTTGCAGAGCTGAAGATGTTAAGGTTTTCGTTGGGAGTGACGAGGATGGACAAGATTAGAAATGAGTTTATTAGAGGGACAGCGCATGTTGGACGTTTTGGTGACAAGGTGAGGGAGGCGAGATTGAGATGGTTTGGACATGTGCAGAGGAGGGACATGAGTTATATTGGTAGGAGAATGCTGAGGATGGAGCCACCAGGAAGGAGGAAAAGAGGAAGACCAAGGAGGAGGTTCATGGATGTGGTGAAGGAAGACATGCAGGTAGTTGGTGTAAAAGAGGCAGATGTAGAGGACAGGGTGGTATGGAGACGGATGATCCGCTGTGGCGACCCCTAATGGGAGCAGCCGAAAGAAAAAGAAGAAGAAGCTATCAGTTTGTTGATGTAAATGGTGAGTTCGCCACACTCTCTGAGGTAAAGTTTGGTGTTCCACAAGGATCTGTCTTAGGCCCACTGCTTTTCTCTTAATATATGCTGCCTCTGGGTGAAATTATACATAAACATGGTATTCGCTTCCATTACTATGCTGATGTTACACGTTGTATATTTCAGCAAAGCTAGATGAGAGAGATCAGCTTTTGTTACATCCATATTAGACTACTGTAACTTCTTTACTGTCTGGATGTTATAATAATTGCACAAATATGCTTCGGTTAGTCAAGGATTACTGAATAAGACAGGGGTGATGTGGTAAAATGTTCTGGTTCTGCCTACATCTTGGAAATCAAGCATTCCATAACACTGCAGAATAATGGTGTAGCAGGTAACCTCAATGCCTCATAGCTCCAGGGCCCCATCTTCAACCTGAACTCAGGTTTACTGTTAATGTTCAGTTTTTGTGAACATTCTCCTTGTACAAGTGGGTTTCCTCTTGAATCTACATCTTAATTAATTAATGGGAATGAAGTTAATTGAAATTGAGTTGACTCATCTGCTCATCTGGTCACATTAATCATCTTACAAAAATATATCACGAGCAGAATTGTATAATTTTATAGTTAATTTTATATGCTCATGGATCTACTACAATGGCCGTTTTACACTTTTAGTCAGACTGGGGCCAAGCTTTCATGGATCTGTGTGTGGAATGTGTGGAAACCCAATGATGATGTTTTTGGCAACATTTGGATATAAAATATCAGTAGATCAAGGTACCAAATTCTTTTTAAAGAATGATAAAAATCCTGTGTCCTGTTTTGATGTGGTGTTAATCATTGAGACCTTTCTCTGTTCTGGCACCAAGGTGGTGGAAAAAACTACCCCTAGACGTCTGAAAAGCTGAGTCACTGGTGAGTTCAAAAGGTGAAGACATTCCTCTTCCTGAAACACAAACTAGCACTTATCTTTCCTGTTTGTTTTATGTATTCATGTATTAAACAAAAAGAATAATTCAATTAAATATAAATGTATTTCTATAGCACTGCTTTGTTTCAAAGTAGCTTTACAGAATGTAAGGATTATAGAACAATGTTCACTTATATTTAAATCGATGTGTATTTATCCCTTATGAGCAGCCTGGGGCAACTGTGGTGAAGGAAAAAAACTTGCTTTGACAGTATGAGGAAGAAACCTTTGTGAGAAACTAGACTCTAAAGCAAACCCATCCTTACCTGGGTGTCATCAAGAGTGTGATAATAAATCCTTAAAAAACCTTGTTGAGTGTGAAATATAAGTAGTGTGATTGAGTAATGTCCTTTCTACAGTTTTACAATAGTCAGTTGGAGTTGTGAAACCAGGAGCTCCTGAGCAACTCTTAAATTACTTCAATGCCTAATTTCATTATACAGAGGATATTAAAAAAGTGTACACACCCCTGTTAAAATTCCAATGTGACAGAGAAGAAAGTTCAGAACTTTCTTCACCTTTATTGTGACGCATAACTTGAACAACTCATTTAAAAAACAAACTGAAATCTTTTAGGGGTCATGAGTTGGGGATTTGGCTATGTTTAGAATTGAGCAATCACATTCAAGCTCATGTTGAATAGGAGTCAGTACACACCTGCCATCATTTAAAGTGCCTCTGATTAACCGCAAATAAAGTTCAGCTGTTCTAGTAGGCATTTCCTTTCTTTGCAAGCTATATTTTCTTTGTTACATCTTACAGCAAAAGTCATGGTCCACAGAGAGCTTCCAAAGCATCAGAAGGATCTCATTGTAATAAGATATCAGTCAGGAGAAGGGTACAATATAATTTCCATGGTATTAGATGTACCATGGAACACAGTGAAGACAATCATCATCAAGTGGAGAAATTATGGTGCAATGGTGATTTTACCAAGAACTGGACATCAATCCAAAATCGATGAAAAGACGAAAAGAAAACTGGTCAGGAAGGCCACCAAGAGGCCTACAGCAACATTGAAGGAGATGCAAACATTTTTGGCATTTACTGGCTGTATGGTACATGTGGCAACAATCTCCTGTATCCTTTATGTCTTTGAATTTCAATATTGAAGTCTAGCTAAATTATGCAAAAAGCACATTTGAAGTCTTCCAAAAGCATGTGAAAAAATGTGTTATGGTCTGATGAGCCCAAGGTTGAACTTTTTAGTGCAAAGATATGTTTGGCACAAAAACACACTAAACAACACGGCAACACCAAAAGAACACCATACTTACAGTGAAGCATGGTGGTGGCAGCATCATGCTTTGTGCTGTTTTTTTTTTTAGCTGGAACTGGGGGCTAGTGAAGGTGGAAGGAATTCTGAACAGTTCCACATACCAATCAATGTTGGTAACAAATCTTCTGGCTTCTACTAGAAAGCTGAAGATAAAGAGGAACTTAATCTTTCAGCATGACAATGACCCAAAGCATACATCCAAATCAACAAAAGAATGGCCTCACCAGAAGAAGATTAACATTTTGGAATGGTCCTGCCAGAGCCCAAACCTGAATCCAATTAAAAATCTGTGGGGTGATCTGAAGAGGGCTGTTCACAGGCTATGTCCTCACAATCTGACAAATATGGAGCTTTTTTTTTGCAAAGAAGAGTGGGCAAAAAAATGGCAAGTTAAGAGTGCCATGCTGATAGACTAATTTTTATGGAACCACATTTTATGAGTTTTGTATTTTTTAGAATGATTTTAGTTTTTTGTTTTTCCATTGACTTGTTAGGTTATAGCTCACATTAAAGGTGGAAAAAGGTCTGAAATAATTTATTTTGTCCTTTTTTTACATTACAGAAATCTGCCATTTTATCAGGAGTATAGAGACTTTTTTTATCCACTGTAGATTCAACACCAACTTCTCCATGCCTGAGCTTACACTTTTATTGAAAGTTTGTATACCACAGTGTCATACCCCCACCCCGGAAGACACAAAGCAGGACAAACCCTGACCTCTCCAGCTGACTTAAAAGCAGCATTCAACTGATAAAACAAGCCAGTCTCTATACCTTACACAGCACACACACACACACACACACACACACACACACACACACACACACAC
>JAAIIK010020054.1:502-13899 GCA_014706435.1 Silurus glanis | reverse complement strand
AATGACCCGAGCTGCAAAGGAACAGTTCATGATGGCAGACTGGTGTTCCACTTTGACAATGATGGGCACGTCTGTGGCACAAATCTTACGGTACACCTACAGTGCATTAGGAAAGTATTCACAGCGCTACACTTTTCCCACATTTCCACATCTTACAGCTTCATTCCAAAATTTATTAAATTCATTATTTTCCTCAGAATTCTACAAACAATCCCCACTAATGACATGACATTTGTTTGAAATCTTTGCAAATTTATTAAAAATAAAACAATATAAAAAAATTACATGTACATAATTATTCACAGCCTTTGCTCATTACATTGTTGAAACACCTTTTTGATGCTTCAAGCACGCCACACCAGTTTTTGGGCAGTTTGCTCTATTCAGAACCTCTCAATCTCTATCAGGTTGATTGGTCAGCGTCAGCGGACAGACATTTTCAGATCCCTCCAGAGATGTTCAATCAGGTTCAAGTCTGGGCTCTGGCTGGGCCACTCAAGAACATTTACAGAGCCACTCCTTTGTAATCTTAACTGTGTGCTTAAAGTCATCGTCCTGTTGGAAGATAAACCGTCACTCTAGTCTCAGGCCCAGAGAGCTCTGAAGCAGGTTTTCATCAAGGACGTCTCTGTACATTTCTGCATTCATGTTTCACTTGATCCTGACTATTATCCCAGTTCCTGCTGCTGAAAAACATCCCTACCACATGATGTAATTTGCCAGGTGATGAGCAGTGCCTGGTTTCCTCCAGACATGACAACTGGCAGAAAAGAGTTCAATTTTTGTTTCTTATGGTCTGAGAGTCCTTCGGGAGCCTTTTGGCAAACTCCAGGCAGTGCTGCAGAGATGGTTGTTCTTCTGGAAGGTTCCCCCTCTCCACCAAGAAACGCTGGAGCTCTTTTAAAGAGACCATCAGGTTCTTGACCATAACCTAATGACTAAGGTGGTTCTCACCGATCACTCGGTTTGGCCGGGCAGCCCACTCTAGACAGAGTCCTAGTGGTTGCAAACTTCTTCCATTTACAGATGATGGAGGCCACTGTACTTATTGGAATCTATAATGCTGCAGAAATGTCCTGTCCCCTTCCCCAGATCTGTGCCTCGATATAATCCTGTCTCAGAGGTCTACAGACAATTCCTTGGTCTTCATGGCTTGGTTTGTGCTCTGACATGCACTGTTAACTGTGGGGCCTTCTATAGACAGGTGTGTGCCTTTCCAGATCATGTCCAAACAACTAAATTTACCACAGGTAAACTCCAATCAAGCTTTAGAAACATCTCAAGGTTGATTAATGAAAACTGGATGCACCTGAGCTCAATTTTGAGTGTCATGGCAAAACTTTTAAAACTTAGAGTATGTACATGTTTTTTTATTTATTTATTTATTTAATTCTATTTTAATACATTTGCAAAGCTTTCAAGCACACTTCTTTCACATTGTTATTATGGGGTATTGTTTCTAGAATTTTAAGAAAAATAATGAATTTAATCAATTTTGTAATTAAGCTGTAACTTGACTAAATGTGGAAAAAGTGAAGCGCTGTGAAACCTTTACGGATGCACTGTATCTCTCTATTGTGATTGGTTTAATTTGAAATAATTAATTTATAATCCGTATTACTTGTTGGTTATAAAGTCCGAATTAAATTTTCTTTTATTGCAATAATACTCTCAGGCCAATGGAACCTATTTTATTTATGAGAACCGAATCCAAGGGGAGGTAGACTCTCCAGAAGGCCCTATTCACAGGGAGAAAAGACTGGAACTTTATTTCTCCTGCATGTACCAGCTCACTCATACTTCTAGCATGGATACTGAGCTAAATTCTGTTCAGAGGTAGGGGTGCAGTTCACTAATAAATCTTTTTGAAAGGGATACATTTACACACTCATAATCATGGTGCCTATTCTAATTAGTAATAATATTGTACTATCTCAAAGCATTGTGCACAAGGATCTTCCAGATGGAAAGGGCATGTACCAGGTCAGGATGATTCCCTTTGAGGATGCTGGCTTTTCACACCGGTACACTGGCAGGGTGAATATAGAGGTGGGCCAACAAATCTACATAGGAATCTTTGTTCAAGGAGTGGACAGCCATCAGATTGCCACAGTGATAGATTCATGTTGGGCCACACCTGTAAATGAAGCAAACTACACTGTCCGCTGGGACCTGATTAATCACAAGTAAGTAACTTTCTTTTTCTCTGGAAATAAACATTGACCAGGCATAACTCTATGACCACCAAATAGACATAACATTATGACAACCTGCCTAATATTGTGTTGGTCCCTTTTCGCTGATAAAACAGTCATGACCTGTAGAGCATTAAAAGCATAACGTTCTTTAGAAATTTGAGCTACAGGAGCTCGTCTGTTGGATCGGACCACACGGACCAGCCTTTGCTCCCCACATGCCTCATCAATGAGCCTCGGCCGGCCACGACATTGTCGCCCATTCACCACTGTTCCTTTCTTGGAGCACTTTTGATAGATACTGACCACTGCAGACCGGGAACATCCCACAAGAGCTGCAGTTTTGGAGATGCTCTGACCCAGTCATCTAGACACTGCAATTTGTCAAACTCGCTCAAATCCATATTTTCTGCTTTTCGACTTTGAGGACAAAATGTTAAATTATATATATATATATGTATTTAGATAGATATATATATATATATATATATATATATATATCCATAATAAATATAATCCACCCACTAACAGGTGCCACGATGAGATAATTAGTGCTTTTCACGTCACTGCTCATAATGTTATAATGTATTACCTGGTCTGTGTGTGTGTGTTGTGTGTGTGTGTATATATACACTCACCGGCCACTTTATTAGGTACACCTGTCCAACTGCTCGTTAATGCAAATTTCTAATCAGCCAATCACATGGCAGCAACTCAATGCATTTAGGCATGTAGACATGGTCAAGACGATCTGCTGCAGTTCAAACCGAGCATCAGAATAAGGGAAGAAAGGTGATTTAAGTGACTTTGAACGTAGCATGGTTGTTGGTGCCAGACGGGCTGGTCTGAGTATTTCAGAAACTGCTGATCTACTGGGATTTTCACGCACAACCATCTCTAGGGTTTACAGAGAATGGTCCGAAAAAGAGAAAATATCCAGTGAGCGGCAGTTCTGTGGGCGCAAATGCCTTGTTGATGCCAGAGGTCAGAGGAGAATGGCCAGACTGGTTCGAGCTGATAGAAAGGCAACAGTAACTCAAATAACCACTCGTTATAAGCGAGGTATGCAGAAGAGCATCTCTGAACACGTCGAACCTTGAGGCGGATGGGCTACAGCAGCAGAAGACCACACCGGGTGCCACTCCTGACAGCTAAGAACAGGAAACTGAGGCTACAATTCACACAGGCTCACCAAAATTGGACAATAGAAGATTGGAAAAACGTTGCCCTGTCTGATGAGTCTCGATTTCTGCTGCGACATTCGGATGGTAGGGTCAAAATTTGGCGTCAACAACAAGAAAGCATGGATCCATCCTGCCTTGTATCAACGGTTCAGGCTGGTGGTGGTGGTGTAATGGTGTGGGGGATATTTTCTTGGCACACTTTGGGCCCATTAGTACCAATTGAGCATCGTGTCAACGCCACAGCCTACCTGTGTATTGTTGCTGACCATGTCCATCCCTTTATGACCACAGTGTACCCATCTTCTGATGGCTACTTCCAGCAGGATAACGTGCCATGTCATAAAGCGCGAATCATCTCAGACTGGTTTCTTGAACATGACAATGAGTTCACTGTACTCAAATGGCCTCCACATTCACCAGATCTCAATCCAATAGAGCACCTTTGGGATGTGGTGGAACGGGAGATTCGCATCATGGATGTGCAGCCGACAAACCTGCAGCAACTGCGTGATGCTATCATGTCAATATGGACCAAAATCTCTGAGGAATGTTTCCAGTACCTTGTTGAATCTATGCCACGAAGGATTAAGGCAGTTCTGAAGGCAAAAGGGGGTCCAGCCCGGTACTAGTAAGGTGTACCTAATAAAGTGGCTGGTAAGTGTATATATAATATATACACTATATTGCCAAAAGTATTGGGTCACACGGTCATAAGTATGGTATGTTTTTTTTTTCTGTATTGCATTTTACATCTGGTCCCGATTTGCTCTTATAATTCCCTCCACTCTTCTGGGAAGATGTTCCACTAGATTTTGGAGTGTGCTTATGGATATTTGTGTACATCAGCCACAAGGGTGTTATGAAAGGCAGGTACTGAGAGGAGGCCTGGGGCCACCAAGCCCCTTCAAACTACCTCGGCACTGGTGGGCAAGGTCAAGCCGCAGGGTACTTGCACACCATGGCAGCGTTGCAGGCCTATCAGGCTGACCTGCTGCGAGAATCCATGGCTGCCCTTTTATCTACACAAAAGTAACTATAGCTCACCTTGTTGGATCTTTCCGACAGGGATAGTATTGCTGGATATCCCTCTTGTGCTGACTCATTGATAGATTTCAGGAGGCCAAGAAACAGTCGGCGGCGTTCCAGTGGTTCCTCCCATGCAGCTCTTGTGAGGCTGCATGGCAGGCGCAGCCCCAAGCCCAACCCAGCACCTCTGAGCACCCCGAGAGGTCCAGAGACAATCGCACTGCCCCTGTTAGGGATCTTGCACGATGCTCTAGGCAGAAGCCCCAGGAGGTGATCTGAGGACCATCATCTTCAATAGAAGGTCCTGACATGGGACCTTCTGGGAATTCTGCCTGGGAAGGGGCGTTCTGCACCTCATTATACTGTGCCTGCCCTCCACCGGCACCCTCTGGGAGCTGGTCTGTTAACCACATCCAGTGCTTTAGGGCATAGTCAGTTTAGGTGAGTGCCCGGTACCATAGCGGACTTGGAGGGTTCGCCGCCTAGAGATGCACCAGGGAGTAGTTTAGGCTCTAAGTGTACCAGAGGTCAGTCTTAAGAAACTGATTCCCTTAAGAGACTATATGGCAGCCTGGAAAGGTCTCCCAGAAATGTCTTGCAGGGTCCTGTGCACTGTAGACAGAGGCTATACGATTCAGTTCAGGTCTCGTGCGCCTCTGTTCAACGGGGTGTGCCCCACCCTGGTGGGAACCGATCAGGCTCTGGTTATGAAACATGAAGTGAGCACTCTAGTGAGCAAGGAGGACATTGAGGTGGTCCGTCCCTTAAACAGAAAATCTGTGTTTCACAGCCGGTACTTAATTATTCCCAAGAAGCACAGGGAGTTGTTTCCTATTATGAATCTATGTTGAACTGCTGAACTGCTCACTTTTGAGACTCAGGTTCAGGATGCTCACCCTAAATCAGGTCGTGTCTTAAATCAGGTCCAAGGTTTGTCACAACAGATCTAAAGGATTCGTACTTTCATGTATCCATCCTTTCATCTCACAGGAAGTCCCTGAGGCTCACTTTTGGGGCCAAAGCTTACCAATATCGGGTTTTTCCGTTTGGTCTTGCCCTCTTACCCCGCACCTTCACAAAGTGTGTGGTTGCGGCCCTGGTCCCTCTGAGACTTCAGGGTGTCCGAATTCTAAATTATATAGACAATTGGTCATTATTGGCTCAATCGGAGCAGTTAACAGTCCGACATCGAGATGTCATTCTCGCTCATATGAAGGAGTTGGAGCTACAGCTGAATGCCAAAAAGCGTGTGCTGTCTCCGTTACAGAGAACCACTTACTTAGGCTTAGTGTGAGATTCGACCCTCAGGCGGGCGTAGTTATCTCCTGCTCAAATCTTGTCCATCCTAACGGCCACCAGGAGAGTAAAAGAAGGCCAGTCCCTCACTGTAAAGCAGTTTCAGAGACTGCTGGGTCTGATGGCAGTAGCATCCAATGTAGTTCCACTTAGCCTTCTGCACATGAAATCCCTTTAGTGGTGGCTCAGGACCCGTGGAAAGGCAATCCACTCCGCATGATCAAGGTCACATGGCAAGTGCCTGCGTGGGACTTGGCCATTGTCTTGGAGGCCCAGTCTAAGCCTCCCTTTGAGCCATTGACCAAGGTGCCTTTAAGGTTCCTCACAGTTAAGACTGTGTTCCTCTTGGCCATCTCCTATATCTAGAGTAGAGGATCTTTGGGCCCTCTCTGTGGCCCCTTCTTTCCTGGAATTTACTCCAGGCATAGCGAGTGCCTTCTTCTACTCTAAATCAGGGTACATTCCCAAGGTACCCTTGGTTGTCCCCTGACCTGTTATGCTCTAGTCATTCTTCAATTCTCACTTTCAGGCCCCAGACCAGGAAAAGCTCAACCGACTGTACCCAGTGTGAGCTCGACTCAGTGTGGCAGCCTCTAAGGCTTTGTCCTCTGGAGTTTCCCTCCAAGACATCTGCAAAGCTGTGGGTTGGTCCAACCCACTGACCTTTGTGCCACTCCTGATCCCTCTGTCCCTGTGCCCATCCACACTAAGCAGGGATTGGTCAGTCTGGCATTATTGGACTCTCGTTCCCAAAGCGTTGTTGAAGCAGCTCGATTTCATAAAGGGGAATGTCTCCAGGTTACATATGTAACCATGGTTCCCCGAAGGAACGAGACGCTGCATCTCCATGCCACACTGCCAGCATCCCTGCAGCACTTCATTCCCTTTTCAGAAGCTGTTTTACTCCATGTGCTTTTATAGCTTGCTTGTCATGACTTTACCCCGCCGGTGATGCTGTGCTTTTCCATTGGACTGATTACACGTGATTCAGAGCATGGACAATGCAGAAGTGTTCCCAAAGTTTTGTTGATGAAGTGTCTCTTTCCCTTGGGAAAACATCGTATTTGTTTTGCCAGAATTAAGCATTTAAATAATCCTATTCCTGGTACCATCTGGGGACTTAGAATCAAAATGAAAAATTATCCTTTTTTTTATTATTTTCTGTGAGAAAAGACTTAATTTATGTAAGTGAACACCAATATGAAGCTCATCTGTCCCAAATAATACTCACTCAGACTTAACTTTTCATAGCCCAGTACAGTCTGTCAGTAAAGTCATACCATGATGATTGAAATATTTGGACCAACAAGACAGCTCTATATTTTTAGGTGTCCTAATGCAAATGATGGCACAGTGAAGATGATTGAGAACGGTGTCTCCACAACTGGACGATTCTCCTTCAAGATGTTTTCGTTTCATCATAATGAATCCAAGGTTTTCCTTCACTGCAGCATTCACCTTTGCCTTCTGAGAAACAACAACTGTGCAGTGGTGAGTGAATACACTTCTGAACATGAGGAAGTATGTTTAACATGCACCATTTAATAGTGCAGACAGAAACTGAAACTATTTGAAATAAATAAACCTGCTTGCTGAACCACTGAAAATGACAGAAAATAATAAATACTTTTTCTGTGTGTTGTCTACAGCGCTGTTTCAATGGACATCACCATCGTTCAAGCAGATCTGTGGACGTCCATGATAGGGCCTTAATTTCCATGGGGCCTTTTATCTGGTCCACTAAACGCTAAGGTAAAAAAAAAAGCTAATCTGAGAGCGATGCCTTGTTGTTTCACATTTTACTGTTTTTTCCATTTTACCATCCATTAGATTGTAGTGAACGGAAGTGACAATTCACCATAAAGACAAGATCCCAATTTATTGACAGTCATGCAAAAGAAAATGATACGATCTTTGAACTCTATGGTTTACATATCAGGACATAGTACTTATAATATCTTAAAAATAGGATAAAACAACCTCAGATGAGCAACACATGACATACTGTATTTGTCATTTACAAAAATCAAGCCAAAATGAAGAAGAGCTGCAGTTTTGGAGATGCTCTGACCCAGTCATCTAGACCAGTGGTTCCCAACCCCCAAGCCGCGGGCCGGCACCGGTCTGTGGGTCATTTGGTTGCACAGAAAGAATATATAACTTACATTATTTCCGTTTTATTTATTATCTGATTCTGAACAATGTTTTATTTTGGAAAATTACCGGATTCTCTCCGACACATCTGTCTACACTAACTCTTGATGCATGTAAAGATGCCTCGGTCACATGTCTTACCTACATCTGCTACCTTCTCAAAGGGGCTGCTCCGGCTGGTAACACATAATACATTACCCGCTAAATTGAAACCCGTAAGTTAGCAAAATGAACAAAAAACAACACAGTGGAATTTACGTATTTATTTTCACGTATTTATCCGCCACACATTAAAGGCCGGTTCGTGAAAATATTGTCTGACATTAATCCGGTCCGTGGTGCAAAAAAGGTTGGGGACTGGTCTAGACATCACAATTTGACCCTCGTCAAACTCGCTCAAATCCTTACACTTGCCCTTTTTTCCTGCTTCTAAAACATCAACCTTGAATGCAAAATGTCCACTTGCTGCCTAATAAATATATCCCACCCACTAACAGCTGCCATGATGAGATAAGATAATCAGTGTTATTAATTTCACCTGTCAGTGGTTATAATGTTGTGCCTGATTGGTGTATATCCACATACAGGTTCAGTTAATCCAAATGTGATGATTCACATGAAATCCCAGAATATATTGTGATACTGTTAGATCAGGTTGATTGGGAGGATGCAAGACAGTAATACAATCGATGGCAACAGTTGCATTACAAAATTACACAAGTAATAATTTAATTAATTAATATGTGGTGAAGCTACAAACTGTACATAGTATTTCACACCTACCTTTTCCATTTTTACTTCATTTTTTGTTAAATATGCATGGTTGAGCATGTGGTGTTGCAATTCTTCCGAGCCTGTATTTAGTTCAATCTAAGAACTGATAAGGACCAGATGGTTTTTATTATGTCCTGATACATATTTCATTCTATAGTTTTGAGTGTACTTTCTATTTCACACGACTGTTTGTAGAACTCTATGAACACCACTGGACACAGCTGGCATTTCAACTATACAAGAATAAACTGAACTTTAGAATAAAACTATAGACTGTCATATTACTACTACTACTACTACTACTACTACTACTACTACTACTAATCATAATAATAATAATAATAATCAAACAAAACCTTTTTTTTCTTTTGCTGTTTAGAGGCGTGTAAGCCCATGAGGAAACGAAAAGGCCTTCAATTGATTTCTTGGGCATCTGGATAATTCTCTGAATGCAAACATTTTCCTTTTACTCATTTCTCTATTAAAGTAGTTTAATGAATCATAAAGCAATTTTATTACTCTATAAACAAAAACATCTTTTTCATTGACTTATCATTGATTATTAATAATATTAACTATGAGGGGGTTAAGGGTGTGAATAAATTAGAAAGCATGTACCCTGAGGAACAGTACAGATTATACTGACTGGCTGTAATGAATAAAATTAGACTGTAAATTAATGTTGTGTGTTTAAATAATGTGAAATATATACTTCATCCCATCAAATGATTTTATTTTAATTTTGAAAATGATTTCCATGTTTGTGTTGCTCAATAAATCAATAAATGAT
This sequence comes from Silurus glanis, assembly GCA_014706435.1. Classification (NCBI taxonomy): domain Eukaryota; kingdom Metazoa; phylum Chordata; class Actinopteri; order Siluriformes; family Siluridae; genus Silurus; species Silurus glanis. Next base: position 4,480 of record JAAIIK010020054.1, on the reverse strand, counting down.
CTCTAACATGTAATTTTAAAATCACTGACTTATATATGAGTACATTTTTGTTCATAAATCTTTTATTAAATTCTTTCCAATTACAGTCGGTACTGAGAGCAACTTGTAGCTTACAATCCATGAGGCTTGAAGCTGTTACTTAAATGGATCAGATTGCGAGTTGCTGACTCCGAGACCCTCTCAAAGTCGTCCAATCAAGTTTGCAATTTTAGGTCCTTTGATAAAATGATCAGAGAATCTAGCACTAGTCAGAGCTTCCAAATCACTCAACAATCTCTAGCAAACTGCACAAGCTCAAAAATATTGGTGTGGATATAATAGCTGATTTTTCGTTCCACAATGACAGATAGAAGAGAAGCAATTGATTTGGCAACAAATGCACTTACAATGGCATCCACAAGATTTATTTTTAAAGAAAAGCTCAACATTGTGAAGAAAGGTCACAAAAACTGTTAAAAACAGTTGTTAAACTTTTACATGAAGCATCATTTATACTTTTGTGTTTTCTTCCCTTTAAAATTTGCACAAAAACACAATTCGCCTTTATGTCAAATCCCCAGAAAAAGATAATCAACATCTTTTTTCGGCTTCTACCATTAGGGGTCGCCACAGCTGTGCAGAAGGCTATCAGGTTAACACGTTCCGAAAAATTTCATTAATGAAGGCCTGGAAGATTGCTGATTAGTAAGGCCATATGGCATCAACCTGTATTCCTGGTGCCCCCTGGTGGTGTGCATTTTTTCATACCTCCTTGATTCAGATCAGATTATAGATGCTGCGGAGGTCTAGCTTGAGGAAGTGTTCCTTCTGAGCTGTGCGAGGGCGAACAGCACCAGAGAGAGTGGGTAAGGGACCACGGTAATCAATGCATGGTCTGAGACTGCCATTCTTTTCTTTCAGGAAGAAAAACCCTGCAGCTGCTGGGGATGTAGAGGGACAAATAAAACCAGCTGCGAGTTCTTCCTCTATGTATTATTTTATGGCCTTGGTTTCAGGCATGAAAAGTGGAAATACCCAGCACTGGGATGGGGTCATGTTGTGAAGTAACTTAATGAAACAGTCCCAAGGTTGATGAGAAGGTAGAATGGTGGCTCTGTACTTAATAAAACCCTTAAACATGCTATTCTTTATACATGCGGGTGGGCACGGTGGGCATTGGACTTCTACAGATGTCAAACGACAGAGTAGTTGAATCTGATTTTTATAGTGTTCAAGCAGGTTGGGGGTGGTTAATTTAATTTCTTTTGATGTCAGGAGATCACTGGATTATGGGCTTAGAGCCAGGGAAACCCTAGGACGATGGAGTTGGTTGGTGAGGAGATGACATTATTTTTTTTATATGAAATAGTCCCACACCAATAGTCACTGGGGAGGTTTGTTTAGTTATGTAGCCTTCGTCATCCACCGCTGTGATCCTTTAAAGCACGATGCAAGGGACTGTGGGGATCTTGAGTTCTTCAACCACATGACAGATGGTGGACCCATGGTGGACCCAGAGTCTATGAGAGCTGAGAAGACCTGGGTCCAATTAGCACTATTCACTTGTGCCAGTAATAAGAGACTGGAAAGACCAGGGTTAGGGCTCACTTCAAGATCTCATGGATGGCCCTGGTTCCATAAATCCATGTACTGTGATAAGAAGGTGTTCTGCACTGTAAATGACATCCTGCCATCTAGCACCTTTCCGGTTAGCAAGGTTAGCATATGTGTGCATTTAGCAGTTTTCTTGCCAAAGGCTTCAGGTTGATGGGAGAGGTAGACCTTTCATTGTCTAAGAAATCCGCAACAGCAGCCTGCAGAACCATCAAATTTGTCAGGTAGAGTCATTTTAGGTGGTTTGGGTCAGCTGGCTTACATAGGGGTTGCAGGAGGAGGGTGTTAGCCACTTGCTGAGCCTTGAGCTGCTCATAGCATTTCTCCCTGATAGGCGATGACAGTTTGTAACTGCTGTAAATCCGCTGGATTTCTATAAAGGTAAAGTATTCTGTGACGCTGAAGCAAAGACAGACAGTATGGAATCCATGCATGGATTAGAGAACCAAAAAAAACAAACAAAGTGCATAATCCATAAACAGGGTCAATAAACCAACAAAGTCCGTAAAAGACAATCCAGGAGGTAAACAATTCCGATAAATACAAAAGAGAAAGAGCGTGGTTGATAAACATAATAAACATAGGAAAATGTAGATTATGAAATGTGATGTAGCATAAAAAAAAACACAATACTTCGCAAAATGATCGTAGCATGAGCATTGGTTAAATAGGCTAAAAACAGAATGTGTCTCTTGAACTGGAAGAGCTAAATATTCAGGTGACAGTTCCCCCTGGTGGCAAAGCAGGAAAATAGTAGCTGGAACTGTTACAACTGTGCATGATCGGAACCACAATAAAGAATACTTGACTTGATTGTACTTATTGTAAAACACTTTGGGTCAGCTTCTGTAGCATTAAATGTACACAATATAAATAATGTTTGATTATTAAATGAAATATTATTTAACTGATTGTTTTCAGGTTGTTGGGTTGTGAGATGGAGGAGAAGGAAAAATTCTGGAGTGAATTAGATGAAGGTATAAGGTATACCTAGGAATGAAAGATTGGTGATTGGGGAAGATTTAAATGGGCATGTAGGTGAAGGGAACAGAGGTGATGAGGAGGTGATGGGTAGGTATGGCTTTAAACTTTTCTATACATACATTTATTAAGTCTGTGAGGTAGGTATTCAATGAGATTCAGGTTTAGATTTAATGTTTAACACATTTTTTTTATTTACGTGTCTGTGAAGAGAGATGACAGAGAGCGCCCCCTGTCTGTTTTCTTTATTTTACACACACTTTCTTTATTTTGCACAGCATTTTGTTAATAGTGAATACAAATAAAAGTAGACCCTTTACAGATTTTAATTAATTTAATGCTCTTATCTGTACGATAAAAAAACAGAGTAATTTAAGTTTGTTCGATGTCATGAAGAAAAAATGCCACCGCAGAGGGTTAACTACAAAGTTGGAGAAATGCCAGACATCTGTGTAAGCTTTTCTTTTCATTTGTCCTTGAAGAAGAATTTGTGTTAAATGAATATCATTAGGATAATTACAACCAGTTTCTTATATTTAATTTTTGTTTTTCATGTCATTGGGTTAAAACATTTATTTGAAATGAACCTTGAAGGTGTTTGACATTCTTTTCATACATTACAAATAAATGTTTTAAGCCTGAGGACACATCATTAAAGGGTGATTAGTCAAGTCAAGTCAAGTGTCTTTTATTGTCATTTCTACTATACACAGTGGTACACAGTAAAAATGAGACAACGTTCCTCCGGAACCCTGGTGCTACACTAAACAACAACATAGAGCTACAACACAACACAAGCTACATAAAGTGCATCGAGTACAACCTAGTGCAAACAGTGCAGACGAAAAACAGTACAGACAGACAGTGCAGACAGACAACACAAGACAAGACACAACACAATTGTCTTGTCACAAAACAAGACACAACACAAGACAAGACACTAAACCCAAGATAGCGCCAACCAGTAGACTTACTGTATACTCTGATTATACACTACTGTGCGAGGAGAACTGTAAAAGCTATACCCGGGAGTGAATATAAATGGACACAATGTAGTGCAAAAAACAGCAGCAGTCAAGAGGTGCAAAAGACAGCATGTAAACAGTATAGTATAATACAGTCAAAGGTGCAAAAAACAGCATGTAAATGGTATAAGAGTCAAAGGTGCAAAAGACAGCATGTAAACAGTATTACAGTGAAAGGTGCAAAAAACAGCAGGTAAACAGTGTAGTATGGTCAAGTATAAATAATAATAAATAAATAATGGTGGAATGGATTAAGATGAGTTATGAGCATGTGGTAAGTGTTAAGTCCAGGTTGTACATTTCAGTAACACACATTGAGTGAGTGAGTAAGTGTGTGTGTGTGTGTGTGTGTGTGTGTGTGTGTGTGTGTGTGTGTGTG
>JAAIIK010020052.1:76623-103373 GCA_014706435.1 Silurus glanis | reverse complement strand
AACTCAGATTGAGCATGTAGGACACTCCTGACTGACCCTAACCCTAAAATCATCAGCCTAAAATCACATCTTCTTATCACTGAAACAGCAAATAAACACACACACACACACACACACACACACACACACACACACACACACACACACACAAACCTTGTCTGGACTGGTACTTGATATAGTCTTGTTTGTATTTGAAAGCAGAGTTATACTCCATGGTGGACTCGCTGCGAAAGAAAGTTGGGGTTGCGACTCAACACCCTGAAACCTACACTGCTTCAGAAACAACTAGAATCCAACAAATTTAACAAACCACCCACAGAGAAGACTGCCATCAATTATGACAGTGTTGGATCAAAGCCACTATGCCATCTAAAATTTGATGCGTGGTTCGTTCTTCAATGCAAAACAACTAACAATGAAGGCAGGTTGTACTGGGTAAGTTTGAGGGTGTGCGGGAGGCGCTGTTAACCCATGTGACATAGCTTCCTGCGGTTGATTTGTTTGCCGGGAATTTTGTGTTTGTTTCGCCGTTTAAATTTTTACAGTTTATTTTTTTCCCCTCTCAAAATATCATTTTGATTTCCTGTATTCTCTACTTTCCGTTTGCTCCGTTTATTCTCTGTTTTTCTTTTGGAAAAGCACTTTATTCCCTGTTTGAGGGTTTGAACACAGTGAGTGGAGACCAATACCATCAGAACTACGAACACACACTACAGTAACCACATTAAGGTACCTAATATCTCTGCTATGGCTAGCATCCAGCTCATTCAGTGTGTGAAGTGTGACATGTTAAGTCAGTCTTTTTTCTCTTGCTAGCGATCAATTTATCTGTGAGTTAGTTTGCTCTTTAAAGGAGAAGATCCTAGCATTAAAGGCGTGCATCCAGAGTCTAGAGAAGTAGTAAGTGCGAGAGCAGTCCAGGTTTTGCAGGGGGAAAGTCTGGATGCCCTAGGTGGAATTAGCATTCCCCCTACTACAGCATTAGAGACCTCGCAGCGGGGTGAGTGGGTGACGATTCGGCGGCATACTCAAAGTCAGGTGCATACCGGGAGCCCAGGTGCCGGACATAGCAGGTCAGCTTAGGTTTTTAGGAAAGCACAGGTTTTCCAAAATCTAAGATTGTTCACATAGGAGCTAATGATATACACCTTCGACAGTCAGAGGATACTAAAAGTAATATTATAGAGGTGTGTAAATTAGCAAAGACAATGTCCGATGCAGTAACATGCTCTGGCCCCATCCCAATGCAGCATGGCGATGTAGCCTACAGCAGGTTATGGTCACTGAACTGCTGGATGTCCAATTGGTGCTCCAAAAACAATGTGGGCTTCATAGATAATTGGAGCAATTTTGAGGGCAAGGCTGGCCTGTTAGGGTGGGACGGTATCCATCCCACTCGCGAAGGTGCTGCTTTCATTTCTTGTAGTATAGGTCATAGTCTCAGAACCTTAGATCTCTCACCTCAAAAGCGCTTAGTATAAACTAAATTATTATCGACCAGGAGTTTAATATAATGTGTTTGAATATGTAGCATTAAATGAAGCAACTCCTGGGTATAGTTACCTACACCAGCCCTGTTTAAATGGCAAAGGAGGCGGAGACACAGCTATTTATAATAATAATAATAATAATAATAATAATAATAATAATAATAATATGAGTCACACAACAATCTAAACAAAAATGTAAAACATTTGAAGTTTGAAGGTTTGAAGGTGCAGATCTGGAGGGAACATGGATATCAAGTGTTTGGTTAACTGGGATATTTGTATGCTGTCGTCCCCTCACTCTCACACGTTCACTCAGGTTTGTTGATGGTGGTGTGTCGGGTCGTCTCTTATCCCAGAGATCCCTCATGTTGGTGTTACCTTCTGGTTCTCCCTTTTAGTTATGCTGCCATAGCATAGTCTTGCCGGAGTCCAAACTGCACAGTGATATTAATAAAGAAACATAATAATCCATATCCTTCTCTTCCTGTCACCCCTCTTTCTCTCTCTCTCTCTCTCTCTCTCTTTCTCTCCCTTGGGTCGAGTTAAACATGCTCCTGAGGTTCCAGTGATCACTGTTCCTACCCCTCTCCCCTTCGTGGATCTTCCCACTTCGTCCAGGTCTGCCTCTGGATAGTGTTCTCTTCGACTGGAGGCCACTCTGTGCAGCCTGGGACAGTTTCTCATCAACGCCCTGGCGTTCCATGAAATTACGGAGTAAGAACGTAGCTTTGAGGATGGATTTGGACTGTAGTTAATTTCAACAGTCTGCTACACTGACTCAGGACTACAGTTTGCTTCTGATAACCATCACTGTACCCCACAACATAGGGTTAGGATTAGGGTTATATATGGCACATGAGAAGCTAAAGCTAAGTAAGGTTAATTCAGATTGATTAGTTCATGTGGGACAATCCTGAAATAGCACAATCTCATCATCAGCCTAAAATTAAATTTACTTATCACTGCCTACTGTCAGGGTGCGAGCGAAACAGAAGGCGGAAGCCGGAGTACAGCTCGCTCGGGTTTTAATGACAAGTGTGAGGGAGAGAGATACACACGAGCACACACACACAGGCGCGCACACACGCGCACACACACACGCACACGGCAGTCTTTCGGTTGAGAGAGTCCGAGGTGCGCTTTGGGAGAAGTGTAGCTGACCCGAGATGCACGGGGAGGAGAAGCGTAGCCGAGACGGGATTGTGGAGTCCGAATGGAACAGATAAATAGAGTCCTGTGTGAAAACCGTAACATGAAAACATAACCAGCACGTAAAGTACAACACATCCAATAATGAACAGGGAGTGAATGTGAGTGAGGGGTTTATGTAGGAGCGGGGTGGAGTGATGATGAGCTTCAGGTGTGCATAGTTAAGCCTGGAGCTCCCGAGAGAGCGTAGGCATGAGCGCCACAAAAGGGGGGCGTGGCAGGTGGATCCCTGACATTAAGAGACCAGGAATGGAGCAAAACCACCGGCGAAGATCGGAGCCAGGACGAAGGCCGGATATAGAGACGCCTCCAGAGGCGACCGGGGACGGAGAGTTGCTTGTAGCAGAGACTGGAGACGGAGAGACGTCTTCAGCGGAGGCCGGAAGCGGAGAGGTGTCTCCGGCATAGGACAGGGGCCAAGCTGTACCCGCAGCGGAGCCCAGAGGCTGAGCGACCTCCACGGCAGAGACCAGAGACGAGCGACACCCTCGGCGGCGATCAGGGGCGGATTGACGCCCACTGGGGAGGTCTGGCAAGGAGTGATGTCCAGCACGGAGGACCGGAGTGTAGCAATGTCCTCCCCGGAGACCCGGAATGGAGCGACGCCTTCGGCGGAAATCTGGACAGAAGGGGTGCCCACCACGGAGGTCAGGAGCGGAGCTACGTCCGCAGCGGAGAGAGGAGACCGTGTAATGCAGTCGGTGGAGATCGGGAGCAGAAAAACCCCTCGGTGGTGTCCAGAGGCCGAGCAACGCCCACGGCGGAGATGAGGAACGCAGTGACACCTTCGGCGGGTCTGTGAGCCATGACGACACCTTCAGAGGAACTCGAGGTGTGGCTTCACCCGGAGAGGAGCCCAGAGGCGAGACGTCTCCTGGAGAGGGACGCTGAGGCGTGACTTCGCCTTCAGACGGTCCAGGAGGTGTGGTTTCGCCTTTTGGGAGACTTGGGGCTGAGACGTCTTCGTCGAAGGAGCTTAGGAGCGAGATGTCACTTCCGGAGGAGTTCAGAGGCAAGACGCCGCCATCGAAGGAGCCTTTAGACGAGACATCGCCGACGGAGGAGTTCGGGGGCGAGACGTCGCCTTCAGGGGAGCTCGGGAGCGAGACATCGCCTTCAGGGGGGCTCGGGAGCGAGATGTCGCCTTCAAGGGAGCACGGGAGCGAGACGTTGCCTTCAGGGGTGCCCAAGAGCGAGACGTCGCCAACGGTGGACCTCGGGGGCGAGACGTCGCCGACGGAGGAGCTCGGGGGCGAGACATCGGAGGAGCGCAGAGGCGTGACGTTGTCATCGAAGGAGCTCAAAGGCGTGACGTCGCCATCGGAGGAGCACAGAGGCAAGACATTGCCATCGGAGGAGCACAGAGGAGAGACGTCGCCATCGGAGGAGCTCAGAGGCGTGATGTCGCCGTCGCTGGAGCTCAGAGGCATGACGTCGCCATCGGAGGAGCACAGAGGCGAGACGTCCCCATCGGAGGAGCTCAGAGGCGTGACGTCGCCATCGGAGGAGCCCAGAGGCGAGACGTTGCCATCGGAGGAGCTCAGAGGTGAGATGTCGCCATCAGAGGAGCTTTGGGCTATGGTGTCGCCCTCAGAAGAGTCTGGGACCGCGACATCACTGCCGGATGGCTCTGGAAGCGACCTGGGGCTGTGAGAGGAACCGTGAGTTGCCATGCCACCGTCACAGGTGGACGGAGATGATATGACCTCCTTCTTGCGGCCAGGCAGCGGTGCCACGACCCTTTTGCGGCCAGGCGGCGGCACGATGTCCCTTTTGCGGCCAAGCGGTGGCACGACGTTCCCATCGCGGCCAGGCAGTGGTACGAAGTCCTTTTTGTGGCCAGGCGGCGGTACAAAGTCCTTTTTGCGGCCAGGCGGCGGCACGACGTCCTTTTTGCGGCCAGGCGGCGGCACGACGTCCCTTTTGCGGCCAGGCGGCGGCACGACGTTCCCTTCGCGGCCAGGCGGCGGCACGACGTCCCTTTCGCGGCCAGGCGGCGTTACGACGTCCTTTTTGCTGCGAGGCGGCGGTACGACGTCCCTTTCGCGGCCAGGCGGCGGCACGCCGTCCTTTTCGCGGCCAGGCGGCGGCACGACGTCCCTTTCGTGGCCAGGCGGTGGTAAGAAGTCCTTTTTGCGGTGAGGCGGCGGTACGACGTCCCTTTCGCGGGCAGGCGGCAGCACGACATCCTTTTTGCGGCCAGGCGGCGGCACGGCGTTCCTTTCGCGCCCAGGCTGCGGCACGACGTTCCCTTCGTGGCCAGGCAGCGGCACGACGTTCCCTTCGTGGCCAGGCGGCGGCACGACGTCCCTTTCGCGGCCTTGGGGCTGCGCTGTGTGCTCTGGGGAGCTCCGGGGCAGAACGGAGCTGTCCTGGAGGTCCTGGACCGGAACTGAGCTTGCCTGGAGACCTTGGAGCGGAAGTGAGATCGCCTGGAGACCTTGGAGCGGAACTGAGCTCGCCTGGAGACCTTGGAGCGGAACTGAGATTGCCTGGAGACCTTGGAGCTGAGAGGAGCTCTCGGAGACATGTTGGAGCTGAGAGGAGCTCTCGGAGACATGCTGGAGCTGAGAGGAGCTCTCTGGAACTCTCTGGAGCTGAGAGGAGCTCTCGGGGACTCTCTGGAGCTGAGAGGAGCTCTTGGGGACTCTCTGGAGCTGAGAGGAGCTCTCGGGGACTCTGTGGAGTGGAGAGGAGCTCTCGGGGACGCTCTGGGACAGAGAGGAGCTCTCGGGATGCTCTGGGACAGAGAGGAGCTCTCGGGGATGCTCTGGGACCGAGAGGAGCTTTCTGTGGAGACCTGGAGCGGAGCTGAGCTCTCCTGGAGGTCCTGGAGCGGAGCTGAGCTCTCCTGGAGGTCCTGGAGCGGAGCTGATCTCTCCTGGAGGTCCTGGGGCGGAGCTGAGCTCCCCTGGACACACTGGAGCGGAGTCGAGCGCTCTGAGGAGCCCAGGAGCGGAGTGAAGCTCTCGGGGAAACTCTGAAGCGGAGCGGAGCACTCGTGGAAACCCTGGGCCGGAGAGGAGCCCTCCTGGAAACTCTGGGGCGGAGCCCGCCCAGAATCGAGGGGGCTGTAAAGCAGATCCGCCGGATTCATCCCGAACATCCCGGTGAGAATCCCAAGGAAATGAGCGCACGAGCGGAAATCCCTTTTTAGCTGTTTTGGTGGTGTAAGAGAAGGGATGGACACTCATATATTCACCCACGCTCCATACAAAACCGCTCCACTCTGCCATATCGCCGGAAAAGCGAGCCGGGAATTCTATAAGACTCCGGCGAGGATGAATCGGCAGCGTGCTTCCGGGTGTTTCCAGAGGCGGACCTTGGCCATCGCTTCAACCTGGCACAGCGAATCCTCCGTCCGAGGTTTGGATCGCGCCGGGACCACGGCAGCAACCCGATCATATCCCTGTCTTCCTTTTCCTTCCTTTAATATAAATTTTTTTTATTATTTTTTTTTATTTATTTATTTTTTATTTTATTTTTTTTAATTCCTTTTCAGATGTTCATTATTCTGTCAGGGTGCGAGCGAAACAGAAGGCGGAAGCCGGAGTAAAGCTCTCTCGGGTTTTAATGACAAGTGTGAGGGAGAGAGATACACACGAGCACACACACACACACACACGCACACGGCAGTCCTTCGGTTGAGAGAGTCCGAGGTGCGCTTTGGGAGAAGCGTAGCTGACCAAGATGCGCGGGGAGGAGAAGCGCAGCCGGGACGGGATTGTGGAGTCCGAATGTAACGGATAAATAGAGTCCTGTGTGAAAACCGGAACACGAAAACATAACCCGCACGTAAAGTCCAACACATCCAATAACGAACAGGGAGTGAATGTGAGTGAGGGGTTTATGCAGGAGCGGGGTGGAGTGATGATGAGCTTCAGGTGTGCATAGTTAAGCCTGGAGCTCCAGAGAGAACGGAGGCATGAGAGACAACAAGCCCCAGGTGTGCATGGTTAAACCTGGAGCTCCAGGGAGAGCGTAGGCATGAGCGCCACAAAAGGGGGGCGTGGCAGGTGGATCCCTGACACCTACAATAGTAGCCTGAAACATTAAATAAACACAAACACACACAAACCTTGGCTGGACTGGTACTTGAGATAGTCTTGTATGTAATTGAAAACAGTGTTGGACTGTGTTGCAGAGAGGTCACTGTACACATTATCAAGTCCTTTTACTCTGTAAACACAGCAACAGTGGGAAACAAATTAAAAATAAAAAAGTAACAAATCAATCATTTGGTGTGTTTGTATTGAGGAGAAGCTCACATCTCCCTGTAGGAGTCACAGCTAATGTTCATGGGGATGATTGACAGGGTTTTTGGACCAATACCAGGAAGAAAAATGGAAAGGTAAGTCTGGAACCACAGGGAAAAGTCCTCTGGGCTGAAACATTGGAAGCGAGGCACCAGATCTAAGAGCATCATGTTCAGAATGGTGTCTGAAATTGATAAAGGAATGCTTTTGATGTTCATCTGCAATCACACAATATCAATCATCAATTAGTATGCACAGAATAAATGCATCTTATTTTTATATTAAAAAAAACTGTGTCCTGGTCTTTAGGCAACAGAGATGTTTACTTGTATTGCAGTCTGGCTGAAGGTTGTGAAGAACAAGCCAAGTTGATTCAGATCAAAAGATGCAATCATACTGCTAAACACCTCTCTAATCATTGAGTCATTTCCCAACACTCCTGTATCCGGATGCAAGATGAACTGAGCCTTCTGCTCAATGGACAGTAAACCAAACACTGCAACCTGCAGGAAAAAAACATTCATATCACATTTTGTTTACACCAGGTCTTCAAGTAAAACAAATGGACACTGCTGCAGCAGCTGTGTGTTCTCTTCACCAAAACCCAACAACCAACTGTTACTACTACAGTCAGCTGCAACTCCACAAGAAACAAAGTTGGTGCAATTGGGATGTTACTCACACTAGAGAAATTTGCATTTAAAATGTTCAGCTCTGTCAAGGTGGCATAATTGAAGAAACTGCCAAGGTTCTTTAAAAGCCAGTCATTGCTGCCTGAAGTTGTGGAAACACAGCCAGGATCTAGATGGAACCAAGATCATTAGTTCAACTAATTACACCATTCTAAATTGGCCTGTTTAGTTTTATTCAGAGAAAAAAAATTTAACTGTTAGGTTTCTGTATAAGAACAACTAAAAGGAGAGTACTTACCTGGTGAGCCATCTTTTGAGAGGAAAGGAAAAATGAATAAAGAAAAGACCAGCTGCTTCTGTTCCTCTGTCATGAGTGATTCTTGACTACTGAGAGCTTTCACACTATGTTTGGTGAGAACAGATAAGATTTTCTCACCAATTATTTCTTTATGTCCAATATAACACATCTGAAGTTCAGAAATTTCATTGTCCATACTTACACAATTTGGTAGGTTTCACAGCTGAATGTTGTGAAACTGAGGCTGGATAGAAAGTGTATAGACACTGATGAAAACAATGGTCTGAGCCTCATCTGGAACCACTCGCTGATGAAAGTGGCATTCATCAACTGTGCTGCAGTGAAGTCCTTGATTATCACCTCCCAGATAGCATCAAGTATATGTGGGTCGGTCTGAATGCTCTTATCGGTCTACATGAAAGTTTAAAAGATAATATACTTTATTGTATATTAACACTGAAAAGTTTTTTTTTTTATTTTACAGCAACAATCAAATCTACATACCATGCTTGAAAACCTCTCCAATGCATTACCCAAAGAGCCAGCAAAATTCTGGAAGAACAGCTTCCAAGCATCTTTAGAGTATTTCAGGCTTCTTGGCAGTTTGCAACTCAGCAGGGTGACCAGATCATCCGAGTGCAATACAACAACCTTGAAAAATGTTATATATTCAATATATCTTAACTATTTTCTTTAACATTACCAAACCTAAAGATTTTTTTTATTTGAGAACTCACTGATGAACAGGCATAGTCCAAAATGCTAAAGTTGCAAAGTACTGCAGAAACATTTCCAGATGAGTATTCAGTCTCAAGTGGAAATCTTTGTGAGAAAAAAAGCATATATATATATATATATAAGATTCTAAAGTAAATTCTGTTTGAAGTTTAATCTTTGAAAGCAGTGAAATATAATAATGTGTAAATAATCTGACAGTGCACATTTAGCTCTGTTTACTACTTGATTTGATAATAAATGGTCAATAAAAGTACAGCTTACCTGTCTACACCTTGACAAATATTGTCTTCTCTGCTGGCAATTTTTCCATTGGTGCTGTTATCAACAGTGGTATTAACATTAATTTAATAAGTGTGGCAGTCTTGTTATTGTTGCCATAATTGTTATTAATTCAGATGTTTTTGTTGGGGAATAGATTTTTCTTTTTTCTTTTATCAGTAATACTTGTGATGTTATTGGTTTTAAAATGCTCACTGTTTGGGCATTTGTGGAATTCTTACTGGCGTTTGTGTTGTTAGTTTGAAAATTGTAGTGTCAGAGGTATTGGGACTGTTACTGCTGACTAAAGTTATTGCGTTCAGTGGTATTCTTATTATTTTCTATTTAATAATAATTTAATAATTATTACTAAATAATAATTTTGTTTCTTTGTTTTGCTCTCGTTTCTGGCTACTATCTCTGCTGTTTGGGTTCTTTCTGCAAAGGGTAGTTTTGAGGCTTAGTACTATAACTGCTTGTGTTTGGGTGGTTGTTATTCACCTTTCTTTTGCTGACAGTAATGATTTTATCACTTGCTGTAGAAATAGTTTTAAATCTGTTACTGATCTTATCACTGGTATTTTTGTTGTTATTTGTGCTGTTCGTATTGTTAATCTCAATAATGTTTATCATTTTGTGTATTGGTGCTGAGACTGTCACTGGTGTTTTGGCTTTTATTTAAATATCTGTTTTTATACTGGTTATGGTATTGGTGCTCTCATTACTACCAGGAGTGGTATTGTGGTGATAACTGGTTTTAGCAATGGTAATGCGGGTGGTTTTCTTGGTGACACAGTTGTGATAGTGGTGCTGCTCCCAGTAGAGCCAGTGGGCCTCTATGGAAGCAGTTGTGGGATTCATCTGGAAACTAGTGGATGATACGGTGCAGTAAACCACAATCATCGTTTTCATACCAGAAGCTGTGGGTGGATAAAACCATCCATGATGCTCTGAGACACGTTTTGATGCTCTGAGTCCACCATTGTCCCTGTCCCAAAGAAACCCCAGATCGCCTGCCTCAACGACTACCGCCCTGTAGCCCTGACCTCAGTAGTGATAAAATGCTTTGAAAGACTGGTCAGAGACTTCATCATCGCATCACTACCAGACACAATGGATGCTCTACAGTTAGCATACCGCCAAAACTGCTCTACTAAGGATGCCAAGTCAAAAATCAAGTCAAGACAAGAGGCTTTTATTGTCATTTCTACTATACACCGTGGTACACAGTACACAGTAAAAATTAGATAACGTTCCTCCAGAACCCTGGTGCTACACTAAACAACAACAACAACAACATAGAGCTACAACACAACACTAAGCGAATACAGTGCATCAAGTACAACCGAGTGCAAACAGTGCAGACAAAAAACAGTACAGACAGACAGACAACACAAGACAACACAAGACAAAACACATAACCCAAGACAGTGCCGACCAGTAAACCTACTGTATACTCTGAATATGCAGTACTGTGCAAAGAGAACTATAAAAACTATAACTGATAGTAAATATAAACAAACACAATGCAGTGCAGAAAACAGCAATAGCAACAGTCAAAAGGTGCAAAAAACAGCATGTAAACAGTGTAATACAGTCAAGTATAAATAATAATAAATAAATGATGGTGGAATGGATTGAGATGAGTAATGAGTCTGTGTTAAGTTCAATTCAATTAAATTCAATTCATTTTTATTTGTATAGCGCTTTTAACAATGAACATTGTCTCAAAGCAGCTTTACACAGATAATGTGGTGATTAAAAATGAATATGTTCTTTATGAGTAAGTTTGTCCCTGATGAGCAAGCCGGTGGCGACTGTGGCAAGGAAAAACTCCCCGAGATGGCATAAGGAAGAAACCTTGAGAGGAACCAGACTCAAGAGGGAACCCATCCTCATCTGGGTTACAGCGAATGTCCATTTGAATGTCCAAGTTCAGGTTGTACAGTTTGGTAACACACATTTGAGTGTGTGTGTGTGTGTGTGTGTGTGTGTGTGTGTGTGTGTGTGTGTGTGTGTATTCCATTTCAAAGGAAAAAGCTGTTACACAGTCTGGATGTAGCGGCTCAAATGCTTTGGAACCGTTTCCTGATGGCAGGAGGGTGAAGAGTGTGTGTGACGGGTGTGTGTGGTCATCCACAATGCTGTTGGCTTTGCAGATGCCACGTGTGGTGTAAATGTCCATGATAGAGGGGAGAGAGACTCCGATGATCTTTTCAGCGGTCCTCACTATCCTCTGTAGGGTCTTACGATCCGTGACGGTACAGTTCCCAAACCAGGCAGTGATGCAGCTGCTCAGTATGCTCTCAATGGCCCCTCTGTAGAACGCTGAGGATCCCACTGAGGATCCATCGATGATCAGTTGAGAATGGCAGCTCTGTGCTCTCTCGAAGTCCACAATCATCTCGTTGGTTTTGTCCACGTTCAGAGACAGGTTGTTGGCTCCACACCAGGCTGTTAAATGCTGCATCTCCTCTCTGTATGCTGACTCGTCGTTCTTGCTGATGAGACCCACCACCAGTTGCAGGCCCAAAAGGCTCAACTTTTCAATCAGGTGCTGAGGGATGATTGTGTTGAATGCTGAGCTGAAGTCAATGAACAGCATTCGTACATATGAGTCCTTGTTGTCCAAGTGGGTAAGGGCCAAATGAAGGGTTGTGGAGATGGCATCATCCGTGGAGTGGTTTGGACGATGTGCAAACTGCATGGGGAGGGTGGAAGCTGGGTCATAATGTGCCTAATGATGAGCCTCTCGAAGCACTTCATCACGATGGGTGTGAGCGTGACAGGACGATAGTCATTGAGGCAGGAGACTTTTTCGGCACGGGAACGATGGTTGTTGTCTTAAGGCACGTAGGAACAACGTTGCTGCTCAGGGAGATGTTGAAGATGCCTGTAAAGACATCCGCTAACTGTTGTGCACATTCCCTGAGCACTCTGCCAGGAATATTGTCTGGTCCAGCTGACATCCGTGGGTTAACTCTGCATAGAGATTTCCTCACTTCAGCTGTGGTTAGACAGAGAACCTGGTCACTGGGAGGAAGGATAGAAGTCGTTCAGCACATCTGGAAGGGAGGCGTTATGGTCACAAGCAGGTGATGTTCTCTTGTAGTCCATGATCGCCTGGATGCCATGCCACATGCGCCGGGTGTCTCCGCTGTCCTGGAAGTGGTCGTGGATTTTCTTTGCGTGTGCCTCTTTGATGGCATGGGGAAGTTTGGCCCTTGCTGTTCTTAAGGCTGTCTTGTCCCATGCTCTGAAGGCAGAGTCTCTTTGTTTCAGCAGCACACGCACATTTGCAGTCATCCACGGCTTCTGGTTGGAGTGTGTAGTGATGGTCTTGGAGATGGTCACTGTTGACGTGTACTCCTCCAAGTTGATGGAATCGCCGTTGGTTGCAGCCTCCCTGAACATGTCCCAGTCAGTGCACTCAAAACAGTCTTGAAGAACAGAAGTAGCTCCTGCTGGCCAGGTTTTCACCTGTTTCAGAACCGGTTTAGAGCGTCTGACGAGCAGTCTGTATGCTGGAATTAGCATAACAGAGATGTGGTCTGAGTAGCCAAGATGGGCTCCGCAGGATACGCGCCAGGGATGTTTGTGTAAACAAGATCCAGCATGTTTGCTCCTCTCGTTGTAAAGTCCACATGCTGATGGAGTTTAGGGAGCACAGAGATTTGCATGGTTAAAATCTCCGGCGATAATAAACAATCCGTCGGGGTGAGCATTCTGCAGGTCTCTAATAGCACCGTAGAGTTCACACAGTGCCTCCTTAGCATTAGCGCTGGGGAAAATGTACGCTTTGACAATGAAAGCAGTGGTGAATTCCCGTGGTAAATAAAACGGTCTGCATCGCCGGAGATTTTAACCATGCACTCGATGAGCAATAGCGTAAAACAAGCACAGAGTTCTTGCACCATGTCGATTTCAAGACACACCCCACCACCGCGAGTCTTACCGCACAGAGCAGCATTTCTGTCGGCACGAAACACGGTTAGCCCGTCTAGCTGGATGGCGGCTTCCAGAACTCTGTCGCTGAGCCACGTCTCTGTGAAAACACAGACGCAGCAGTCTCTAAACTCTCGCCGCATGGTCTGCTGGAGTCGGATGTAATTTTAGGATGTAAATAGGTTTTTTCTGTTGTTGATTGTTTGCCGGGAATTTTGTTTGTATAAGCTAGTTTGCTCTTTGACGGCGAGGATTTCAGCATTAGAGGAGCGCAGAGTCTAGAGAGAAGTAGTGAGTGTGGGAGCAGTCCAGGTTCTGCAGGGGAAAGTCTGGATGCCCTAGGTTGAGTTAGCATTCCCCCGACTCTGGCATTAGAGCCCTCGCAGCGGGGCGAGTGGGTGACGGCTCGGCGGCATACTCGCAAAGCCAAAGCTAACACTAAGGCTCGCCCACGGGAGCACCATTCCTCTCCGCTTCACATGTCCAACAGGTTTGCTCTCCTCAGTGAAGCACCAGCTGAGAAACCTGAAAGAGCTCTGGTTTTAGGAGACTCTATTCTGAGGCACGTGAAATTAGCTAGACCTTTAGGGGCACCAGCAGCACAGGTTATGTGTATACTGAGAGCCAGGACACCAGACATAACAGGTCAGCTTAGGTTTTTAGGAAAGCATAGGCTCTCTAAGATAGTTTTTCACACAGGAGCTAATGATATACGCCTTCGATAGTCAGAGGTTACCAAGAGTAATATTATAGAGGTGTGTAAATTAGCAAAGGCAATGTCCGATGCAGTAACATGCTTTGGCCCCATCCCAATGCGATGTGGCGATGTAGCCTACAGCAGGTTATGGTCGATAAACTGCTGGATGTCCAAGTGGTGCTCCAAAAACAATGTGGGCTTCATAAATAATTGGAGCAACTTTGAGGGCAAGGCTGGCCTGTTAGGGCAGGACGGTATCCATCCCACTCGGGAAGGTGCTGCTCTCATTTCTTGTAGTATAGGTCATAGTCTCAGAACAGCACTAGTTAATAAGTGACTGTCTATAGCCAAGGCCAGGGAGCAGACAGACAGGCTAAACCGACCGTCTGCTAGCTGCACAGAGTCGTCACTCAGGATCCACTAAATTGAGACTGTGTCTGTCCCCCGAACGAAACCAAAATGTAGGAATTCTCAAAAGGTCTGTTTAAGTAACCTGATTAACATTAAATTAAATAGGACTGAATGCACAGCAGCACCTCTGATCTAAAGATAGGATTGTTGAATATTAGATCTCATGTCAAAAGCGCTTACTATAAACGAAATTATTACCGACTAGGAGTTTAAAATAATGTGTTTAACAGAAACATGGATTAAACCGAAGGAATATGTAGCATTAAATGAAGCGAGTCCTCCTGGGTATAGTTACATACACCGACCCTGTCTAAATGGCAGAGGAGGCGGAGTCGGCAGCTATCTATAATAATAATCTAAGCGTCACACAAAAGACTAAACACAAATGTAAAACATTTGAAGTTCTTTACACCAACATAAAATATTCAGCGTCCAAAGCAGGTCCAGTCAGTCAATTCCATTAATTATTATTTATAGACCCCCAGGGTCCTACTCTGATTTTCTCATAGAATTTGCAGATTTCATCACAAATTTAGCTACTTCTTTACACAAAGCATTAATTATTGGTGACTTTAATATTCATTTTGATAATCAGGAAGACTCCTTAAGAGCAGCAGTTGTGTCCATTCTAGATTCAGTTGAGAATAATCATAATGTTATAGGACCCACTCATAGTGGTGGACACCACTATGAAAGAACTGAAACACCCTGAAAGAACTCAGAAACAACCAAAACAACTCAATTAATGATGACCTGCGGCAGAAGCTACGCGACCTCGGCGTGCTACGAGAACCAGGCCTCCAGTCCTCGGCATCGCCTGCGGCGGACGGACGGAGGAGGGGGAATCGGAAGCGCTGCGCGAGAAAGCAGAAGCGCGGAAAGCGAGCGGGTGCTAATGCTAGGCTAAAAGCTAACCCTAGCCGGCCCGCTCTACCATCACTACTGCTGGCAAATGTCTGCTCCCTGGACAATAAATTGGACTACATCAGACTCCAACAAGCTACTCGGCGTGAGTACAGACACTGCTGCGTTTTGTGTTTACTGAGACGTGGCTGAGCGACAGAGTTCCGGACGCCGCCATTCAGCTGGACGGGCTAGCCGCGTTTCGTGCCGACAGAAATGCAGCTCTGTGCGGTAAGACTCGCGGCGGCGGTCTGTGTGTTTACATCAACACGGAATGGTGTAAGAACTCTGTGCTTGTTTCTACCTACTGCTCATCGCTGCTGGAGTTTATTGTTGTGAGATGTAGACCTTTTTATTTACCCCGGGAATTCACCACCGCTATTGTGCTCGGAGTGTACATACCACCTAGCGCTAATGCTAAGGAAGCGCTCAGCGTGCTCTACGGGACCATTAGCGAACTTCAAAACACACACCCTGACGGATTGTTTATTGTCGCCGGAGATTTTAATCACGCAAATCTCAGGACTGTGCTCCCTAAATTTTATCAGAATGTGGACTTTGCAACCAGAGGAGAAAACACGCTGGATGTTGTTTACACAAACATCTGGGGCGCATACCGGGCGAAGCCCCACCCCCACCTCGAGTACTCAGACCACATCTCTGTTATGCTGATCCCAGCATACAGACCACTCAGCAGGCGTTCAAGACCAGTTCGGAAGCAAGTGAGAACCTGGCCAGCAGGATCCATGTCTGCTCTCCAAGACTGTTTTGAATGCACTGACTGGGACATGTTCAGGGAAGCTGCAACCAACGGCGATTTCATCAACTTGGAGGAATACACGTCAACAGTGACCAGCTACATCGGCAAGTGCATTGATGACGTGACCATCTCCAAGACCATCACTACACGCTCCAACCAGAAGCCGTGGATGACCGCCAAGGTGCGTGCGCTGCTAAAAACAAGAGACTCCGCCTTCAGAGCAGGGGACAGGGCATCCTTGAAAACAGCAAGGGCCAAACTGTCCCGTGCCATCAGAGAGGCGAAGCACGCACACGCCAAGAGAATTCACGGCCACTTCCAGGACAGCGGAGACACCCGGCGCATGTGGCAGGGCATCCAGGCGATCACGAATTACAAGACAACATCACCTGCTTGTGACCGTGACGCCTCCCTCCCAGATGCGCTGAACGACTTCTACGCCCGGTTCGAGGTGCAGAACAACATGGTGGCGAGGAAGACCATCCCTCCTCCCAGTGACCAGGTGCTCTGTCTAACCACAGCTGAAGTGAGGAAAACTCTATGCAGAGTTAACCCACGGAAGTCTGCTGGACCAGACAACATTCCTGGCAGAGTGCTCAGGGAATGTGCACAACAGCTAGCAGATGTCTTCACTGACATCTTCAACATCTCCCTGAGCAGCGCCACTGTTCCTACGTGCCTCAAGACGACGACCATCATTCCTGTGCCGAAAAAGTCTTCTGTCTCCTGCCTCAATGACTATCGTCCCGTTGCACTCACACCCATCATGATGAAGTGCTTCGAGAGGCTCGTCATGAGGCACATAAAGACCCAGCTTCCAGCCGCACTGGACCCCATGCAGTTCGCGTATCGTCCAAACCGCTCCACGGACGATGCTATCTCCACAACCCTTCATCTGGCCCTCACCCATCTGGATAACAAGGACTCCTATGTAAGGATGCTGTTCATAGACTTCAGTTCAGCATTCAACACAATCATTCCTCAGCACCTGATCGAGAAGCTGAGCCTACTGGGCCTGAACACCTCCCTCTGTAACTGGATCCTGGACTTCCTGACTGGAAGACCTCAGTCAGTCCGGATCGGAAACAGCATCTCCAGCACCACTACACTGAGCACTGGGGCCCCCCAGGGCTGTGTGCTCAGTCCACTGCTGTTCACTCTGCTGACTCACGACTGTGCACCAATGCACAGCTCGAATCATATGATCAAGTTTGCCGATGACACGACCGTGGTGGGTCTCATCAGCAAGAATGACGAGTCAGCATACAGAGAGGAGGTGCAACGGTTAACAGCCTGGTGTGGAGCCAACAACCTGTCTCTGAATGTCGACAAAACTAAAGAGATGGTTGTTGACTTCAGGAGAACACAGAGTGACCATTCTCCACTGATCATCGAAGGATCCTCAGTGGAGATCGTCAAGAGCACCAAATTCCTTGGTGTTCATCTGGCGGACAAGCTCACCTGGTCACTTAACACCAGCTCCATCACCAAGAAAGCCCAGCAGCATCTCTACTTCCTGAGAAGGCTGAGGAAAGCTCATCTCCCTCCCCCCATCCTGACCATGTTCTACAGAGGGACCATCGAGAGCATCTTGAGCAGTTGCATCACTGCCTGGTTTGGGAACTGCACCGTCTCGGATCGCAAGACCCTACAGAGGATAGTGAGGACAGCTGAGAAGATCATCGGAGTCTCTCTCCCCTCTATCATGGACATTTACACCACACGCTGCATCCGCAAAGCGTTGTGGATGACCACACACACCCGTCACACACACTCTTCACACTCCTACCATCAGGGAAACGGTTCCGAAGCATTCGGGCCGCCACATCAAGACTGTGCAACAGTTTTTTCCCGCAAGCCATCAGGCTCCTCAACAAAGAACTGAACTGAACTCTCTCTCACACACACACACACACACACACACACACACACACACACACACACACTTACACACAACTGATCTGTACAAACCGGACTCAACACACATCATACACTTCGCACACCCAGGTTCAATACCAATCACACTTTTCATTATCGCAAAATGTTTACATGCCGTCTGTTGCTGATCTTCCGGGACTTGTTCTTTTGCACAATATTCTGTCCAAATCCTTTGGTCACTGTTCAGTTTATTTTGATTGCTGCTACTGCTGAATTGCACAAATTCTGTTTACATTTTTCTGTTTACATTGCACCTTATTCTGTCACGACAGGTTTTACTGGCGGAGCTATTTCTATTTTTATTTTTATATTTTGTGTATTGTGTATTGTCCTGCACTGTCCTGTGTTGTCTTGCACTGTCTTGTGTTGTCTTTTGCACTGTTTGCACCAGCTGCACACATGCACTTTATGTGGCGAGGATCTTAGTTCTCAGCCCTGTGTTTTTCTGTTCTGTGACTGTTTGTTTTATGTTGTCTTATGTAGCACCTGGGTTCAGGAGGAACGTTGTTTCATTTCACTGTGTACTGCATCAGCTATATATGGTTGAAATGACAATAAAAAGCTTCTTGACTCTTGACTCTTGACACTTGATTTATTGTTAACATTTGGATAAAAAAAAAAAAACTTAGTCATAATTCCACAGTCTGAAGTTATTTCAGACCATTATCTCATCTCTTTTAAAATCTGCCTCAGTCATTGCATTAGTACCTCACCACGTTACCGTGTTAAGCATACATTCACGTCAGCAGCGCATTTTATTAATAATCTTCCAGAAATTACGATATTAAATAGATGTCCGTCTGACCCCGCAGAGCTCGACTGGGCCACTGAATACCTAGAATCATTACGTTACACTCTAGATGATGGAGCTCCCCTTAAGACCAAAATGATCAGGGAGAAAAAATGAACACAGTGGTATAATGATCATACGCGCACCTTAAAACAGACCACTCGGAAATTAGAACGTATATGGCGTCAAACAAAATTCACAGTATTTCAAATAGCATGGAAGGAGAGCCTCCTAAATTATAGAAAATCTCTTAGTGCTGCTAGATGCTGTCGTCCCCTCACTTTCACACGTTTACTCAGGTTTGTTGACGGTGGTGTGGTTGGTCGTCTCTTATCCCAGAGATCCCTCATGTCTGTGCTACGTTCTGGTTCTCCCTTTTAGCTATGCTGCCATAGCGAGTCTTGCCAGAGTCCAAACTGCACAGTGATATTAACTTTCATAAAACAATAAAGACACATAATAATCCATATCCTTCTCCTCCTGTCACCCCTCTTCTCTCTCTCTCTCTCTCTCTCACGGTCAAGGTTCCAGTGACCACTGTTCCTGCCCCTCCCCCCTTCGTGGATCTTCCCACTTTGTCCAGGCCTGCCTCTGGATAGTGTTCTCTTCGATTGGAGGCCACTCTGTGCAGCTGGGGACGGTTTCTCATCAACGCCTTGGGTGGTTCCGTGAAATTCTGGAGTAAGAACGGGCGCTTTGAGGATGGATTGGACTGTAGCTAATGTCAACAGTCTGTTACATTAACTCAGGACTTCTTTTCACTTCTGATCATCATCACTGTACCCCGCAACATCGTATATCTGCTATAAATGGACATTCGGTGCAACCCAGATGAGGATGGGTTCCCTTTTGAGTCTGGTTCCTCTCAAGGTTTCTTCCTTATGCCATCTCGGGGAGTTTTTCCTTGCCACAGTCGCCACCGGCTTGCTCATCAGGGACGAACTTACTTATAAAGAACATATTCACTTTTACTCACCGCATTATCTGTGTAAAGCTGCTTTGAGACAATGTTCATTGTTAAAAGCGCAATACAAATAAAAATGATTTGAATTGAAAATTAATTACAGTTTATTGTCTAGAGAACAGACGTTAGAAAGAAGAATGGACGGGAGAGCCGGCCAGCTAGGGTTAGCATTTAGCCTAGCACAGACACCTGCCTGCTTGCCACGCTTCTGCTTCCTCGAGCAGCGCTTCCGATGTCCCCTCTCTCAGCCACCGACATCAGGTGACACCGAGGGCTGGGGGCCTGGTTTTTGTGGCAGAGGTCGCAGCAAGCCGAGGTCGTAAAGGTTATTTATAACTTTATCATGCAGATTATTGGTTGAATTATTCCTGTACTGTATCAGCGTCTGGTGGTTGTACACATGAACACAGCTGACTCTGGTGTCCATGTATTGTAAAAAGTCAGGCTAAATATGGTAAAAGCACCATTTTTGGATCCGGAGAGGCCGCTGCGAGCTACTGCTGCACCAGCATCTACTAATGTTGTGCTGCCATCTTCTCCATACTACGATGAGCCACCTGGACTACAGAAAAGGAAATTGTGTTTGTGGACTACAGTTCAGCATTCAACACTATAATTCCCTCCACGCTCACCTCTAAGTTGGAGGTCCTGAGTCTGCCGCTGTGCCAATGCATCTCCAACTTCCAGACAGACAGACCACAAGCCGTACGAGTGGGCAAACACACCTCATCCCCCCTTACCCTCAGCACTGGAGCTCCCCAGGGTTGTATTCTGAGCCCCCTGCTTTACTCACTGTACACATATGACTGTGTGGCCACTTCCAAGTCCACCACCATCATCAAGTTTGCTGATGAAACTGTTGTGGTGGGCCTGATCTCCAACAATAACAAGACGGCCTACCTACAGGAGATTAAAAACCTGTAGAGATCGTGCTAGGAGAACAATCTTCGCCTGAATGTCAGCAAGACTAAGGAATTGATAGTGGACTTCAGCACGAAGCTGGAGTGGTCATACCAACCGCTAAGCATCAACGGAACCCCAGTGGAGAGAGTGAACAGTTTCCGGTACCTAGGTGTTCACATCACACAGGACCTGTCTTGGTCTTGTCACCAACACACTGGTGAAAAAGGCCTGGCAGTGTCTGTGCCATCTGAGACATTTAAGGGACTTTAAACTACCCTCTCAGGTGCTAAGGACCTTTTACACTTGCACCATTGAGAGCGTCCTGATGGGTAGCATCACTTCCTGGTTCGGGAACAGCACCATGCAGGACAGGCAAGCGCTCCAGAGGGTGGTGCGGTCAGCTGAACACACCATCCGCACCGAGCTCCCTGACCTGCAGGACATCTATAGCACGCTGTGCCGGACCAGGGCCAGGAACATTGTGAAGGACCTCAGCTATCCCAACAATGGACTATTTTCTTTGTTACATTCAGGGAAGCGCTTCCACTCCTTGAAAGCAAACACAGCGAGAATGAGGAGGAGCTTCTTCCCACAGGCCATTCGGAGTTTAAACCAGGAAACACCCAGGATCTAGCACTGAACCTCCCTCTTCTCTCTCTCCTTCGTCACTTATTTCTGCACAACTTTTTTTGCACTATGACCCTTTAACTCTGGACTGTCACTTCAACTTTGGACTTGAACAGCACAGTGACACTTTATACCACACCACACTGCACATGGACACTTTAAGGACAATCACACTAAATCACTTTATTTTGTACTTCCAAAATCTGCCATACGCATTCATGTATATACATATATTTTCATATTTTTTATATAATTTATACTTTTTATTTATCTACCTTTTTGTTTTAATTTTAACCTTAATTCTATGCCTTTCTATGCTTAATGCTGGACAGTTATATAAAGCATTTCACTGCATGTCATACTCTGTATGTATGTGTATGTGACAAATAAAATTTTATATGATTTGATTTGATTGAGGTTATCATTGTTCTTTCTATTTAAATTCCCCCTGGGTTGGTGATTTTAACATTAGAATAAATTGCAGTGCACATTTTAACATTGCCAGAGTCAATAGAGTTGAGTCAGCCAGTGGTGCCACTGATGTGAATACACTTGTAATTGGACTTGTAATATTTATACATTTTCTTTTCATATGCAAAAAAAACCTTTATTATAAAACATTATTATATATGTTATATTGTTATGTGTACTGAATAATACATACCTTGTAATTTCTGACTGTGTTGCTGCAATCAGGAAAATAGATTTAGATTGGTTAGATGGAACCAAACTTACTGAAAGTATTTTAATAGATTGACTCCAGCACTTATTTTTACACTTTAGTAGTTTTAATAAAATCATTGCACCAGATTTACACCAATATCAAAGATATTATACAGACATATAATTGTACACTCACCTGTGGTTTCTTGTGAGTTGCACTAAAAGAAAATTAATCAGAAAATCTCACAAAATTTGGTAATTTGTTATTAACACTAAACAAATTCTGTTTAAATGTTAATACAATGAATAAAAAATACTGTCAATATTCTACTATTTAATACTCTACATTTTCACTTGTTAACCCAGAAACCACTTACATTATATAAAATTAAACACAAAAAAAAACAAATACTGTAAATAAATAATAATATGGTGGAAAAAAAAAGAAAAGATATATATATATATATAAAGGTAGATTTGTTGTTTTCTTACATTTGCAGGGGATTAAGCTGTGCAACATCCTGCCGAGCACAAAAAAGTTAAAACAGTGTTAAAACAGAACTGCAAATTCCATAATAAATAAATCCTAAAATAAATTCACAGTGCTGCAACATTTAAATGAAATAATTTATAATTTATGTTTTAATTTAAGTTAGAAAGTCACAGTTCCTTGAAGAAGGATACTGTTTAAATTCCATCGTAAAATGTAAATAAAAAAGATTTTTTTTGTTTGTATGTTAATAAATCATTTATTATTTAAATTTTTCTAACATTTACTTTACATAAAAGACTGTAAAAATTTAATTTAATTTTATTTATCTTTTGCTTTGATACTGAGAATCATTTCATATCTACACAAAGTTCACACTTTTCATTTTTACACTTTTGATCAGTAACCCAGCACCTTAACCACTGAGCTCCCAACTTCCCTAGTAGTAGTAGTAGTATCAAATCATATCAAATTTTATTCGTCACCTACACATACATACAGAGTATGACATGCAGTGAAATGCTTTACTAGTAGTAGTAGTAGTAGTAGAAGAAGAAGAGTAGTATTATTTTGTTTCTATTTGTGTGAAATAAAATTCAATGTCCTACCTATGCAGAAAGCACAGATGATGAGCACTTGGCAGTTTATGTTTTGTCTCATTGTTGCTTCAGGCTGTTATTCAATACATTGTGCATTGGTACTGAAGGAAACAGGAGAAATTTACACAAAACAAAATAAAATATAATCTAAACTTTTTGTTTTTGCATTGAACAACATTACAAACATAACAGGAAATGCAGAGATCATTCTGAGTCATGATGTGTGCGATATACTGAATTCTCCAGTAGCTGGCTGCTATTCATTACATTTTACTGTTCTGGGTTTAATTATATTTAAGATGTGATGATGAAGTTAGTGCAGTTGCAGTTGTTCCGTTTTGTAGGTTTTGTCGCTTTCTTCTTTTTGGACCTGTGTGATTCAATTTGATGGGCTCTTTCTTGATAGATTTTTCTTTATTTAGAAAGCATCTCTAAAGCATAATATGATCCCACATTAAAAGATGTGAATCTAATCACCATGTAGTTATTATATCATGTAAAATGTTGGGGAGTGTGATTTTTATGTTTTCTAGCCTGAGAAGTGTGACCCATGTGAATTGCACTAATTCCTGACAATAATGTGGGCGAGGGGGGTGGGGACAGATCACACTGTAGTTCCGTTTCAGGACCTTGAGCTGCTTCAAAATGCTTTGGGAACGCGCCCAAATGTTGACGCTCAGAAATAATGTGTGTAATCAGTCAAAAATTGGATGCTGGCTGTCACCGGTGGGGTGATGTCATGACCAGGAAGTATAAAACACACATGGCATGAAGCTTCTGTTTGTTCACAAAGCACTTTGTGTGTATGTGTTGTACTGTCAATTGTTTGTCTCAAAAAAAAAAAGAAAAAGAAAAGAAAAAAAAAATTAAAGCAAGCAAGAAGGTCAAGTATACTTTCCAGCTGTGCATTCCTCCTGGAACCCACTATATTTTGGGGGGTACACACAGTTTGTGTGTGGCTTGCTTGGGAGCGGAGCACACTAAGTCAGTTCTCGAGGCAGCCGACTGCGCTTATTGTACTCACATGTCTCTGCGCTCTCTTCACTCCCACTGGGCACTGGTGCCCTAACTCCTCGCGGTTCTGGCCCTGCTTTTGCCAAGGCAGAGCGTTGTGCCAGCTCTTGGGGTTCGCAGATAGTCCTTGCAGAGGGTTTCGAGACGGGCTTGTCCCTATCTTTGCTCGGTCTAGCGCTCGCTCGCGGCTTCGGAAGCATGCCTTTTGGCGGATTCTTTTCCATTCTGAAGTCGAGGAGTTTATAGAGGTTGTGACACATGCTGTTGCCAAGCTCAATAAAACTTGGCTGGTTTATGTGCAGAAAATGCCTTCATTCAGTAAACTAGATGACCGCTTTCTGACCTCCGCGTCAGGGTCTCCCATTCTTTCCTGACTTGCACACTGAGGTCATTTTTCGGCCCACGCCTTTACGACGGTACGACGGTGTATTCTAAGGTCATGGGGCAGAAAGAACATGGGTACGGAGCGATGAAGATGATACAGTATGTCTGAAAGAGACAGGGCCATACTGCTGGACACCCCACTAACCACTTTTGGCCTCTTCTGCGATTCCGTAAGCACGGTGGTTGAGAGGTTTCAGAAAAAATAGGAAACAGGCGGTGGCGTTCCGGCGGTACCTTCCATGCCACTCACATGGGGCTGCTCGGCCGGGCGCAGCCCCAAACGCAACCCTCCACCTCCCGTTGGGAGGTACAATTGGTGTCGAAGCCCCATGAGGTGACAGATCTGAGGACTGTCATCTTCATCAGGAAGGCTTTGACGAAAAAGTCCTGACACTTTCTGGGGATCCGGCCGTGAAGAGGCGCATTGCACCGCTGTATTCAATTCAATTAATTTTTATTTGTATAGGGCTTTTTACAATGCACATTGTCTCAAAGCAGCATTACACAGAAAATGTATCCGGTGCCTGCCCTGCCCCGGCCCCCCAGAGGGACCTTGTCCATTAACCCTGCCACCAATGGTGCTTGAGGGCATGGCTAGCTCCAGTGAGCTCTCTCCTCGTTTTCCACCCGGCATTGTAGTGGTCCAGGAGGATGCCTCCATTCTCGCCCACAGGAAGGTGTCACACCAGATCCTTTTTTGGGCCCAGGAGAAGCTTTTTTTTTATTGAGAGCAGTTAACATCCCAGGTTGGTTGAACAAAGCAGCAGACACCCTGTTGAGGCAGGGGTTAAGACTCGTGGAATGTCGACTTCACCCCGACGTGTTGGAGCAGGTTTGGGAGAGATTCGGAAAAGCCAGGTGGATCTGTTCACATTTCTAGAGATGTCGCACTGTCCTTTCTGGTTCTCCCTTACTCCTCCAGCCCCTCTGGGGCTGGACGCCATTGCTCAGGCATTGCCGAAGCTGCATCTGCACGCCTTTCCCCCGTCACGCTGCTTCCGGGAGTTCTAGAAAGAGTTTGCCGTGACAGAGTCCGCCTCCTCCTGGTAGCTTCAAGGTGGCCGAGCAAACCATGGTTTGCAGACCTGGTAGCTTTCCTCGAGCACCCTCCATGGGAGATTCATTTGAGGAGGGTTCTCCTTTCCTAGTTCGGTGGTGCGATATTTCACCCCTGCCCGGAGTTGTGGAGGCTGTGGCTGTGGCTCTTGAGGGGGCACAGCTCTGAGGTTCTGGCCACCAAGGTGGTAAAGACCATTCTCCACTTCAGAGCTCCCTCCACGAGGAGGTTGTATGCCACCAGATGGCGTCTGTTCTTCTCATGGTGTGAGCACCACCAGCTGGACCCAGGCCACTGCCTGGTTGGCTCAGTGCTGGAGTTCCTCCAGGGACAGTTCGCCAAGGTGTTGGCTCTGTGCACGCTGAAAGTCTACACGTTCGCTATTTCGGCTTATCACACCCCCTTAGCACGGCAATCTATGGGCAGAGACCCTCTGGTAACGCGTTTTCTTCAGGCCACCCATTTTGTTGTTTTGGGGGCTCTGTCTGACCCCCCTTTGACCTTTTAACTGAGGCATCTTGGAGGCACCTTTTCATCAAGACCATGTTCTTGTTGGCCATCCGCTTTATCAAGAGAGTAGGAGACTTGCAGGCCCTTTTTGTGGCCCCCTCCTTCCTGAATTTCACCCCAGGTATTGCCAGTGCCTTCCTGTACCCCCGAACAGGTTATATATAGGACCGCACAAAGGTCAGTGGGGTGGACCAACCCGCAGCGTTGCAAATGTCTTGGGGTACCCCTCCAAGACATTTGCAACGCTGCGGGTTGGTCCACTGCGCTGACCTTTGTGCAATTCTATAACCTGGACCGCAGTGCCACTCCTGGCCCCTCTGTCCTCCTCTAGCTGTCCTCAACATACACACTAGTCAGGGACTGGTCAGTCTGGCGTGATCGGCCACTCGTTCCCAAAGTGTT
Source organism: Silurus glanis (assembly GCA_014706435.1). NCBI lineage: Eukaryota > Metazoa > Chordata > Actinopteri > Siluriformes > Siluridae > Silurus > Silurus glanis. The sequence goes on along the minus strand of JAAIIK010020052.1, from coordinate 77,435 downwards.
TCGACGCAGCTCGAGTTCCTGAATGGGCTACGTATTTCAGAGTGTGAACACTCGGGTGCGTTCCCAAAGCGTTTTAACACAGCGTCTAATTCCCTCAAGGAACTAGGGTTACATACGCAACCTAGAGACGTTTTTTTATGAACTGGAATGTGAGATTCATAAATAGTAACTAAACATAGATAGATTGGCACTCCAAAAAACATTTAGTGTAATTTCTATTTCCAGTCGTTTTTAATGAAAACAACTGCAGTGTACACGACCACTGTGAAAACACCATTTTGAAACTGAAACATGCAAATGACTTTTTTTTTTTATTTTAGAATAGCCTTTATTTGTCACATATACATTACAGCACAGTAAAATGTTGTTCTTCGCATATCCCAGCTTGCTTGGAAGCTGGGGTCAGGGCGCAGGGTCGGCCATGATACGGCGCCCCTGGAGCACACAGAGGGTTAAGGGCCTTGCTCAAGGGCCCAAGAGTGGCAGCTTGGCAATACCGGGGCTTGAACCCCCGACCTTCCGATCAGTAATCCAGCGCCTTAACCACTGGAGCCACCCACTCCCCCCCACCATTTTAGTGCATGGTTTCTGCATTCCAAGTATTATTAAGTAGTAATCACTTCAGTGAGAGTGAAATTATATGCAATTTGTTTACATGAATGTTTTATGTAAAAAGAAGAAAAAGAAAAGGAACATGGTATTTTTGGCATTCAGGGAATAAGCTTTACACAGAATGTTTTAGAAGCCTCACTGTCACAGTCTCACTGTGTGTGTGTGTGTGTGTGTGTGTGTGTGTGTGTGTGTGTGTGTGT